>SNQJ01S0060991.1:5377-17232 GCA_010110895.2 Picea sitchensis | reverse complement strand
CTTTGATCCTGTAGATAATATTACTCAATGTATTCTTTGAAACTCCTCCAATTTTCACTCCTTGAATCCTCCCCAAAAAGAGGTTATAGAAAGAATGGTAGACTTTATTCAATTCTGGTATGTTCAGAAGACCCAACTTGTACATCATGCCCTGCGCTCAATATTTAACATCTGATTCTAAAACTTGTGAAAAAGAAACTACAGTCTGTACTCTTTTCAATGGAAGTGGTCCCACTTCATTTGGATTCTGTATGAAGAAGTTATGACTTTCTTACCTGGAACACCTATTTATTGACTAGCTTCAAGACTGGTCACAAACCCTATCTTTCACAGAGTGTATTTTCATAATTATAGCGAATAAAGAGCTGAAATTTTTACCAGAGGTACCTTGATATGTCTTCTCAATACCATAGCAATGTCACCATCTGAATCATTCTAGAAAAATTTTTATAGAAAAAATGGTAAGATGACCTGAAAATAACATACCTTAGAACACATCACCAAAAGACTTCATCCTCCCTTGAAATCCAGTCTTCTTTTACTTCTTATTCCCTCTGAAATTCGACTTGTATCAAATGAATGTATAATGATGTTTATTTATACCATTTATGTCACTTCCTTTTAACATTAGGGCCCACCTGACACTTTCTTATTTTGTAATTCTTTTCTTTAATTATCTTCAGGGCCTACATGTACAATTCACTTTGTCATCTTAAAAAATTCATTTCTCCTCAACCATGAGGATCCATGTGATGTGTCGCATACCACCGGAAACAACATGATGTATACTATCCATCCATGGGTCTTGTATCTACATGTGCATTTTCCTTCATGCCCAAATACCTTCATCAATCTTGCGGTCCAAAACCCATGACTAGGGTTGGCATCAATGACAACAACCAATCTTCCAACAAAAATTTGTCGATGGATACTAATTTTCCAAGAGTTCTAATTTGAAGTGGTAGTCCAACCAAGAAAAAATAATGTCAATTGAGACCACCTATCCCGACTTGAGATGGGGTAAAATTCAACTGGGATAGAAGATGACTTACCAGCTGCACATCTATTTTGATTTGAAACTCCCCCAAGGAACTTGAAGTAATCACAATTTTTTTAGAAGAAGAGAAGGATCCGAAAGATCTCCTAGTTAACAAAAAAAAATGTCCTAGCATTAAAAGTAACACCATTCACTCTCATGGATGGATATCTCTATAATATAGGCATCTGAAATATTTTACGAAGATGCACATTATAACATGAATGAGAGGATATAATCAACGAACCACGTGCAAGCCCTACATGAGTTCATTTCCAAGATGACATGACAACCATACATATCCTTCAAGTAGGTATTTGGTGGTTGACCTTAAACAAGGACTATCGAGAATAGGTGAAGAAGTGTGATCAATGTTAGAGGATGGCTCTACCCTTGTGGAAAAATGAAATGCCTTTACATTTGGTAAATCCTAGCTTACCATTTGAGATTTGGGTTATCTACTCCATTGATCCCTTCCCAAAAAGAGCCAAAATAACTGGGGAAAAATACATTATCTAAGCAGTCAAATTTCTAACTACATGGGCAGAAGCAAAGCTAGTCAAAAACTGCACAAAAGAACTAACAACCAAATTCATCTATGAAAATATAGTAATCGGATTCAACTATTCTTTAACATTAATTAATTATCAAGGAATGCATTTTGTCAATGGAATAATTGAAGTGTTACTCAAAAAGTTCATGACCAACCACGGGAATATGATTTCCTATCATCCATGGGCCAATGGAGTTGCTGAGTCTTTAAATAAAACATTCCATAAAGATATAAAAAAAATGTGGACTCAACAGGGAGGATTGGGATGATAAGGTCCTAATATTTTTGTGGGATTATAGACAAACATACAAAATGTTGACTGGTCAAATGCAAGGATGATTTTAAGGATGGAAATTTATATTAAAATGTAGAAACATGGGCTAATCTTACTATTCCTTAATATGAAAAATGTAAAATGTTTAGCAATAGTTTTGTAAAAAGATTCAAATTTCTAAGGATTTTATATACTTTCTATAAAGTTTTGGCATTTTTAAGGTAAAATAAATTTATTCTATAGAATTTGGGCAAATCATTTTTAGAAAAAATGTAAATTGGCGACTCCTTTTTTGGGAAAAACTATGGAAAAATAGACCATTTGTGAAATTTATCCCCTAAAATCATCTATGGTCAAATGTCATTTAAACTTGTATATCGTCAAGAATATGTAATTCCACTACACTTTTGTGCAAATGTAGGAAGAATAACATCCATCCTTGAATTCAACCATATTCTCAATACACGACAATGCTTCTACCAATTGAACCAACTAGAGGAAGAAAGGATGCTCGCAAAGAAGCATCAAGAGATGCAAAAGAACCAACAAAAATCTTGGCATGATCGACACATAAAAAATAAAGACATCAATGCAAGAGATTTGGTACCACTATATGACAGTCGGATAAAGGGAAAGCCATGAAAACTAAAAGTTGCTTGGTTGGGTCCTTATGTGGTTGAGGAAATTTGACCTTCAGGAACAATACAACTAAGGACTTTGAAAGGGAACCCCTTTCAAAAATTAGTTAATGGGGCCTATGTAAAGAAATACAATACATAGCAGTCTCATGACCTGTTGGTGAAAACCTCTTCGGGGACGCCAGTGGGATCCGATTAGGTAAAAAACCCTTTGAAGCATCCTAGGTCAAAGTCACGAATAAAATAAAGAATAAATAAAATAAAAGAAATTAAGATAATCAATAAAAGTAAAACAAAGATTAAGAAAAACAAAAAAGGAATTAAGAAAGAAATAAACAAGTCGGTTATTAGAATTAGGTACGAAATTGTTTGATGATTACAAGCTATATGACTGAATCAGACCATAAAAAGAATTCATTCAATTATATCATACTTAAACATGAGAAGAGAACAAAGCCCTTGGGAATCACTAAAGTCATTCATAGAAGAAAAGCAGATACCCATAACAAGTTCAACACCAAAGAAAGACCTACACCATCTCTTAAACAAATGAACTAGACGATCCAGTGAAAGAGAAGTACTCAAATAAGTTGAACATGAAATCCATCAATCAAGCATGTGTGAACTCTATAAATCAAGTGAGCGATATAAATATCAATCAAGTGAGTGTGGAAATCATAATTAAAGAAAGCATTATCATATTCAATCAACTCAACAAAAATAACATGGCTTCAGAAAGTCAAATATCAATCATGTTAAAAAAATAAAGGAAACTGAATTGGTCAAAACAATTTGACTGGTGTTAGGTAGCTAGAGAGGTAGTGGGGGAGGGGGGGCATAGGGCCCATAGTGATAATTAAATAAGACTAGGTCCACTATATTATTAAATAAGACCCACTATGGTAGTTAGATATAATAAATGGGTAGTTAGATATGATAAATGTAAGAGGACTTCTTAGAAGGTTCTACTTCTAGAAGATTCCTCTAGAATGTTTTTAGGTGATGGTAGCACTATATAAAGGGGTTCAAGAAATGTAATGGGACATGAAGAAAAGTATTATATTGGAGCAGTATCTCAATAGGAGTATGCCCCATCGAAGAGGCAAGTGAATAGGAGAGGATCCCTTCCATAATAGGATCCATTTTATGGTGTTTCCCTACCTCATGGGTTTGGTATAATAAAGTGGCAGCTTTCTATATTGTTTCATATATCTTGTGTGGTGATTGTATTCAGATATCTTTGGTACTATTGTGGTATTTTGTATTCAGGTATTTTGAACTTAACATTAGTCGACCGGGTAAATTCAAAGTCGAAGGTTGAGGTGGTTCGACATGGTAAAGACATCGACAACAAGTTGAAGAGGTCAACTGACAAGAGGTCGACAGGCGGGCGTGTGGAAACCAATTGAAGACCAAATGAAGGCATACTATTAGTCGACGGGTAATCCAACTTTATAGTCAACTGTAATAGAATCCCAAGATTCATGATATTTGTAGCCAATGATCCACATGGATCTGTAATCATTTTAGGGCACCTTTTATTTAGTTTTTTCCCTTCTGTAAAGCCTATAAAGAAGGATTGTTGTAAGGTTTTAAAGGCTAATTAATGGATCTTGAATATTTAGATGATGAATGGCTAAACACCAAGAGTCTGCAATGTAGAGGTTGTTGGTCATGTAGATGTAAGCATAATTGGCTATAGGGTTCTTCTTGTGTAAAAAAGAGGGTATGATGTTGATTGTGTCTTAGGTGTGGACCAAGGTTAGACATGTAACATTTTATTTTGAATGAATAAGACAACAAGAGAGAAGAATGCTCAAGGAATGTTGGTTTTCCTGGTTTGGGTTTCCAGGGTAAAATATCTGTGTACTGTGTGTTTTCTTTGTCTTTTACTTTCTTGATTGTATCTTTCTTCCTCTCTTCTGCTAGGTTTAGCGTGGAAGTGTGTCTCATTTCCTAACAGTTTGGAAAATAAACTCTAATTTTATACATGACTAAACCTTCCTAACTGCAACTAAACTTTGATTTTTCCTCAACTGACTTATTATTTTGACATTTTTGTTGAACTTCCCTGTAATTCTCATTTTTTTTGTCATTTCTATAATTTTTTATTTCATATCAGATTGTACATTGTTGTTGAAAATTGCATTTAATTTCCTGCTAAGTTCGTCTTCTACTTTATTTCCCTTTCCTTTAATATGTTTTATCTCAAAATCATACTCTCTTAGGAAATATAAGCATATTGCTTGTCTTGCATTCAGATTTGGTTTCTCAAAGAAGTACTTAAGACTGATATTGTCAGTTTTTAACAAAAATATCCTACCCAACAAGTAGTGTCGCCACATATTTAAAGCATGTACAATAACAATTATTTCCAAGTCATGTGTTGCATAGTTGTTTTCATGAAGTTTCAATTTTCGTGAATCATAAGAAACTACGTAATCATATTGTAACAATACACCTCCCAATCCCTCAAATGAAGCATTAGTGTAGACCACAAAGTACTTATTTGGATCTACTATCTTAAAAATAGGAGTTGTCTTCAATAATTGCTTTAACTTCTCGAAGCTCTCTTGAAACTTCTCAGTCCATTTGAATCCAATCCACATTTTCTGTAACGAGGTTATTATATAGGGAAGCTTTGAAAAACCTTCAATGAATCTACGATAATACCTTTTGATACCCATAAAAGATCAGGCATTTGAAACATCCTTTGGTACCGACCAATCTGAAATGGATTTGACCTTTTTGGGGTCAACTAAAATCCCTTCTTCTATAATTACATGTCCTAAATAATGTACTTTCTCGTGGTAAAATTCACATTTACTAAACTTTTCTTATAGTTGATGTTCTCTAAGTGTTTGTAACACCAGTCTTAAGTGTTCTTCATGTTCTTCTCTAGTATTTGAATAAATTATTATGTTATCAATGAATACAATCACAAACTTTTCTAAATATTTCGTCAACACATTGTTCATTAAACACATAAATGTCGTTGGTTCATTAGTTAAAACAAAGGGTACCACTACAAACTCATAGTGTCCATACATGGTTGAGAAAGTAGTCTTATGAATATCTTCTTCTTTAATCCTAACTTGATGATATCTTGACCGCAATTGAAAATATTTTAGCCTCCCCGACTTGATCAAACAATTCATCAATACGGGGAAAATGATACTTGTTTTTTTATCTTCATCTTATTAAGTTGCATGTAATCAATGCACAACCTAAAGGTTCCATCCTTCTTTTTTAAAAACAAGACCGGTGCTCCCCATGAAGACACACTTGGTATAATGTATTGTTTATCCATGAACTCTTGAAGATAAATTCTAAGTTTAGTCAACTTGGAAGTACTCATCCTGTAAGGTGATTTAGATACCATTGTAGATCTGGGTACTAATTCTAATGTAAAATATGTGTCCCTCCTAGGAGGTAATCCTGGAATTTCTTCCAGAAATACATCCCGAAACTCTTGCAATGATAGGATCACTAGTTAATAGATTTTTAACCACCTCACCTTTACTTTCAAATATGTCCACAACATATATTTCAAATACTTTTCTTGCATTTATTTTCAACTGCAAAGAAGAAATATCTCTTACTAACACACCTCGAGGTATTCCTTTAATTGTTCTACCTTGATCAGATTCATCTAAATAGTAAAAAGTATTGTCTCAATAATTCAAAACAAATGAGTGTTTTTCTAACCAGTCCATGCCTATAAGTAAGTCATAGGATCCCAAAGGTAATATGTTTAAACCACCTTAGTGGCCATTCCACCCATAGTTATTATGCACTCTTTGACCAACTCACCAACCTTTCGTTTCATTCCAGTAGCTAATTGTACTAACCAAGATTTCTTATGTTTAACTTTATTTAGTTTACAGTGTTTTACTATGGTAGGTGAAATATAATTCAATCTTTCTCCAAGGTCTATTAAAATGGATAAATGTTTTTGGCTAATCATACCTTCAATTTCCACCATGGAAGACTGATCACCAGCCTACCAATTCTCCAAGGAAGCATTAATTTTATGTGTACATCTAGCCATGTCATTAACTTTGGTTGTTTCTTGAATGTTGTGCACTATCAAATTCTTGTTTTATTTAAAGGACAATATCTATACAAATGAGGTTCTTTGCAACCCCAACATTACAATGGTGGTAAAGTTTTTCTTTTTACCAAATATGTTGGTTTACTACTATTCTGGACTGATACACTTTGTTGATGTCAACTAAATCTGTTTCTCCTAATCGAGGCACTATGTGAATGATGGAGTGGTTTCTTAAACTATTTATTCCTAGGATCAAACTTGTCCCTATTCTTATTCTTCCATGATTTTGTATTCTTAGACCCCTGTTTAAATTGGGTGTAACATAACTTAGTGTGTCTTATTATTTCATCCATTGTCTTAGGATTAAGGAACTCAATTTTATCCTTGTATGCTTGTGGCATACAAATCATAAATCGTTGAACCTTTGTCTTTTCTTCCCTAAGGTAAGGCACATATCTCATCAAATTTACAAATTTCGTAACAAAATATTTGATAGTCATCTATCCTAACTTGAGGTCATGAAATTGCTTGTATTTTTCATCAAAGTATCTTTATGTTAAACATTTATTTTTAAATCACTTTTTGAATGCTTTCCACTTTAGTTCGTTGCTCCTAATTTTGTTCATTGTTTTGGTCGCTTTCCACTAGATGGAAGATTTACCATTCAGTTGGTGCACATCCAGCATAGCTCTCATATTTCCTAGATAATTGTAGATCTGAAAATATTTTTCCATATTCAGAAGCTAAGCTTGTGCTCGCTCTTCAAACTCACCGTTGAAACTGGGTGATCTAATCTTTTTGAATTCACCATAAAATTTGTTATCATGCCACTTTATTTTCTTGGTTTTGAGTGTCATCTTTTGTAAAGTACTATTTTCAGAGCTATTCTCACTACTTTCTTCAATCAACAACTTTGTTTTGTCACTAAACATTGGGTGTTCTTTACGTTTGTGAGATTCATCATTGGAAATTTCCATCTTATTGTTGTTAGAGGTTTATCCTACATTCTTATTTTGTTTTATTTCAGTCATATTCTTAAGTAGGATTTCATTTAACTCTTCATGTTCCTTACTAGCCTTTAGTAACTTTTCATTATCCAATTTGATGCTCTGTAATTCTTTCTTTATGTTACACATAGTTTCCAACAATCCCAAAGAGTTATCTTGAGGTTGTTCACTATTCAGTTCCACATACATATGTGGTCCACTTGGTGTTGATTTATCGGGTTCTTTAGCCATAACACCTTGTTTTTGTTTATGATATGTGAAAAACATAATTGGCGTCAATATTTTCTCTTTAACAGTTTTTAACAGTTGCATATACTAGTATATTTATAAGCACAATGTTTTTGTTTTTTTTAGCCCATAAGGCCATAGTGTTTGATCCATCCTCCGATATCATTTGTAATGTCTCCATTATCACCATAATTTTTTTTTAATTTCCAAACTTATTCTTGTATTTGTACTACTATATATAAAAATCTCGTTTTCGTTTACATGTTAGTTACCAACAATTCTCTGTTATATATTTAAAAACGTCATGGTGTCACCATGACAAGTTGAAGACTCCTTTACCCAATTTTAATTTGCACTAGATATGCTATCATTATGGTTGTCACCATTAGGTGGAATTACTCTTTTTATATGTATACATTTACCCTTCTCTATTTGTTTAAGTACATTTTGTTTTGCGAATATAATTAAAGTAGACTGGCAAGATATTAATCTAATATCACTTTAAGAATGGACTGTGTACAACATGGGTAAACAAACCACATATTATATAGATATAGTTATATGTTAATTAAATTCATTATTATATTGTTAATGTGGTCAACTCTTAAGTGGATCAAGTCCACATTCCAATGTATAAATACTATACTAACACGACATTAATAATTCGAAACTTATCCTTATGGATCGAATCCATAGAGTATTAAATGTACTTATGCTATCAAAACTTTTAATGGAACGATTCCTTTCTCTTACCGTATATGCTAGAATATTCAAGCCATAAATACTTAAACTCCACGTATTAACGTATAGAGAGGGAGCATCCATTAATATTCTCCTGAGTCTCTGTTGGATCAAAAACACTTTGTTCTATTTTCGTAACCCCTAAGCTTGGTACAACTAAGCTTACCCCCACGGTTTTACCACCTGGTGTACTCGTACACCTCTTCCACTCGGCATTTAAAACATTTACACCACCACTAAACTCACTCTCCCTCATTGTGAGTTTTAAGCAATAGAACCTGGTGTTAACTTAGGTCATAGCTATGATTCACTTAGGTCATAGTTATGATTCACTTAGGTCATAGCAATAGAACCATTACTCTCCACTTACCAGGACTCACAACACTAGCTATTCTCTTAATGCAACATGGAAATATGATATTGTTCACTAACCATTGTTCATTGTATCATTCCTCTTGTATGGGCTCTAGAGCCTTTGGCTCCGCTCTTACTGTACATATGAGGGTTGTATTATATATATGTTGTTTACTTTACTTCTAATACTAAACTCGTTGTACTTGACGACGTCCTTGTTTTGACTGATGTATTCCTTTGTGTTACTACTATTCTCTCACGTCCATGGTTTATAACTGAAAAAAAGTTCTCATGACCACCATGGTGTCACTGTAATCTTTTATTTAAGAGATTTTAACATTGTTTCTTGTAAACAAGAACTCTGTTACGAAACCCATATATCATGTGTTCTCTACACTTAGATTATTAGTTTAGATCTCTATGCTAGATACTAGGGTTTTGTTCTCAGTTATAGTTAAAGAAATATTTTCAATACGTCCACTAGAACAATATCTCTTTCAATACAAAACTATTTAGCTTTATCCCATGTTTTATATCAACAAAGTTTATGATGGTAAAGACTTTTGGTAATGTATGGCTCTAGCTTAGCTTGAATACAAAGGTTTCCCTTTATTTTATTTTTTAATTCTGCAACAACATTGAATATTTGTCTATTATGCAAAAAGATCTTTGTTTGTATTACAACACAATATAATTTACTTGCGCAAATAGTTGTAAGTATATCTTTTCTTATTTATTCATAGTAAATGTTCTTAATAAGAAGCAGTTTACAAATTTTACTATTTTACTTGCAATATTTACCCACAATGTACCTTTCTATCATAGATACCATTTTGCTAAAAATTCTTTAGTTGCTAACAATAAATAATATAAGAGACATAACATATATTTTCTTCTTCCTTGTAACCAGAATGAATCTTTGTCTCTATATACTACTGTAACAATTAATATTTAGTAACAATGGAAATTTAATCAAAAAGATAGGTTTATGAATCATACCTGAATATAGGTTTAGGACAAATTGAGGAGAGAATCTAGTTCCTCCCAACCATACACCGGAATAGTCAAGTTACTTTCTCCTGTCACCCCCGAGTCTAATTCATTATTTTATAGGGACTGAAAATTTCAATAACCTTTTCCAAGTAAACCAGAACTTGACTCTTTCTCAAAACCATCTACTTCAAATCCTACTCACAAGTACTCAGCAACATCCTCCCATATACTTGTTTCTCCTCTTGTGTTACCAAGAAGAATGAATAGCTTTCCTAAGTATTTTATTTCAAGTTAGCCTCATCCCTAATCCTAGGGAATCTTCTTGGACTAGCTATATGATAGCTTGTTCCCTCACATCCCACATCTTTGGGAGTAGGTTTACACTTGTCCTCCTGGAAAACATTTATTCTGGTGGGTTTTATCCCTTTTCACTCTCCCATGGAATAATGAATTACTCTTTTGTAATTATGTTCTCTAATCAATTTGTCTCAAGTTAAATAAAATAAATTAAAAATAATATTTACAAAAATATTTCTCATCATCCCTAAAATCAAAATATCAAAATAATTTTTAAATAGAGGGATATTACAATTGGAAATACATCCATAAGGCCATTGACTTCTCGAATTCTTGGATAAGATGTATTTTGTGTCTCACTTCATATACATTATTTTCGATCCTTATCAATCGATATCCCTCGGCAAAATTCTCTCCCTCTCATGGAATTCAGAAAGGTGATCCTCTTTCCCCTTTCCTCTTCATCCTAATGGAAGAAGGGCTAGGAATAACTCTTAAAGTTGTAGTAGCTTCTAAAAAACTTAGAGGACTCCATCTCTTTGGAGAATATCTATCGGTATTGCATCAACAATTTATGGATGAGATAATTCTCATGGGAACCCCTATAGTTTCGAAATATCAAGCCATCAAGCAAGTCCTCAGTGACTTCATGGAATCCTCTGGAACCTACATCAATCATTGTATGTCAAACATATTTTTCTTTAATACTCACATTGTTTTTCAAACTAACTTTTCTAGAATTTTGGGCTTCCAAAGATGCTCCCTTCCCTCAAAATATCTGGGAGCCCCTTTAGTGGATAATGCTCTAAAAAATTCTACCTGGGAAGACCTTTTGATCATAATTGAGCATAAACTATCCAACTAGACTTTTCACTCCATGAACTTTCCAAGTAGACTGGTTCTCCCAAAATATATGCTTCAAGAGATGCTTTTTTACCTAATATCATCTCTAGTAGATCTAAAATTTATCTTAAAAGAAATGTGGACCATTCAGCGATCCTTCCTTTGGGGAGAGGCCAAGAAGGAAAAAAAGTGGGCCTTAGTAAGTTGGGAGTAGGTATGTCACTGCAAATCAGCAAGAGGTTTCGGGCTTCGATACTCAAAAACACTTAGCTTGGTCTTGGGCAAAAAAACATGGTGGAGATGGATCTACAAAAAGAATCCATATGGGGGGGAATATGGAGAAGAAAATATAGTTCACACACTGAGAATCACAACTTAATGTTCTTAGAAGGTAAAAATCACTGGTTCACTTATTTGGAATGTAGCATGGAGCAACAAGCACATCATACATAAACATTGTTTTTGGGAAGTGAGGAATGGGAACCACACAATGTTCTGGGATGATGCCTGGAAGAAACTCCAAGCTTGGATAGATAAGGAAAACTTGCAACAACTCAGAGAAATAATGCTAAATCAAGACAGGAAGTGGATCACCTAGTAAAAGATAGAGGATATGGAGGATCAACATTGGCGTTCTTGGATTACAAAGGATAAATGGATCCCTCTAACCAAAGACTTATATTGATATTATTTGTGGCAGGAAATAACATCAAGGAAGATTCAAATCTGAAATGACTCAGAAAAACTTCATTGGGGCTACACACTAAAAGAAAACTTCAACCTCAAAGAAACCTACAACCTCATAGCAGGACACCCCAGCCATCCTTAGAAAGTAGT
>SNQJ01S0060990.1:0-42015 GCA_010110895.2 Picea sitchensis | reverse complement strand
GGATAAAGTTACCTTTGTAGATTTCTTCTGTTTCAACCTCTAGGAAATTTACCAAGTGCTAACAGATGGTTCACCACTAGACCATCAGACTACACCATAACGGACATAACATGAGTTAATGGCTCCTCATACCTGTTGTAAGAAGACCGTTGCTAACTTTCTTACTTAGTCTTCCGTGCCACGCACTGAGAATACCTTTTTCTAACTAAGAACTTGAGCCCACAGCCTGAGATTATTTTTCACTGTGATCATTGCCTTGTTCCCGTACCCTCCACTACAGTTTCTGAATCCAGTTCACACCCGATCTAATCGATCCCGAGATTGTATGTCGGACGAGTTCAGCGTAGTAGAGAAAGAAGTCAAATAATTTTTGGTTGAATTAAAGACTGAGAGAATCATGTCATAAAGAAGGATGTCTACAACTGTGAAAGCGTCATCAACAGGAGGAGTCCAAGCTTCTCCATCAACTTCTCACAGAACAAGACCTTCCCGAACCATGACAGAGACAAGAACAAAGCACAGAGACGACATTGTGAATGCCAAACTTATTACATACCACCTCTGAGTGGTGCGATTAACTGCGACAGTGTACCCAAAGACTTTGAGTATACTTTAATCACCGTGTACCTTCTGCAAGGGGTGCACGCAGTTCGAGCCGATCAAGACAAGCTCGCAGTGTTGAAGGTTAGTGACTTCAACCTCGGCGACAAGAAAGTCTACAGGATGCTTGCCCCGTAAAAGTATCTAACGAAGACGAAGGGAAGGAACTCGAAGATCGTCCCGTAGTCTTGGACCCAGAACCTCGTGCAGTCTACATTGCTGAATGTTATGAATATCCCACACTTTGGCAGACACCAGGAGGTGAATGCGTGCGTAAAGGTGCTTCTATCTTGCTACCACGGAGGATACCTATGGCTAAACTGATGCATCATTGTGGATATGACCTTGATCAATCGGATCATAGGGCTTAGCATGCAAGGCCCTGAGCCACGTGAGTTCTACCCTGGAAAGACCTCCGACCGAGCATTAGCGCAGAGAATTAAGGAAACCTATGGCGATGTCGAGAAGGGCACGCGAGGCTACAAGGTAGCCTTTATCCAGAGTGGCATAGTGTGCCTTTCCTGTCAGCTAATCGTGGGAAAGTTAGTTTTTAAGAATAGACCAACTCAAGTGACCGAATTCGTGGTCGATCTCGCAGGGAAGTGCGCAGAGGGATTACAGATGAACTGGGTGCAGGACCTTGTCAACCAACTAGATACTGATTGCAGAGAAGCACAGGACCAAGGGTATGACTTCCACTTTAGTTGGCTTCTCATACTGATTTTTTTCATTGCCTTGGAGCTACCATAAGGCGCCACTTTCCCGGATACAGAACCCTTTGAACCACTGGCCACAAAGTTCTGTATGTTGTGGCATTCCAGCGACATGAGAAAACAGTGGCAGTGCATGTCGTCTTCCATGCCTACTACAACCAGTTGAAGATCACAATTCAGTCTACACCACGCATCACCTCAAACACACTTTACAGGTTTAGACCCTTGATGAAGTTCAATGCGGACCGCCACTTCACCTACATTACAGCGCGCGCTAATGACAATAGACAATAGCTCCAGTCATATTACAAATTGACAGAAGATGACTTGGAGGAGATTACCAAGGAATGGTCGGAAACCCTCCTTGTTCCAGCGGACCCCACAAAGATATCTGATTTGGATAGCCCTGAAACTATGTCGGACACACTTGGACCAAGTAAAATGAAGAAAAATGACGAAGTGCATGATGTCCATAACACATCGGTGGAGACATCTTCGACCTCGCCTGAGCAAGGAGATGATGGTGGAGAACTAGATGGCACGGAAGTCGAGCAAAAGAAAGGTGAAGTTACTCCACCTAGAGACGAAGAGGATCCAACTAAGAAAAGGAAGGTTACCCCGCTAAAGCCTTCGTCTCGAAAGAAATCCAGAGCCACCAGGGCTACGTTTAAGACTACCCTCACCTCAGACGACTTCAACTTCTTAGTCTCTGTGTTTAATGATGCTTCATTGGAGATCACAGAAAAACAAGAAGCGAAGCAGGAGGAGGTATTCAACCAAATCAAGGGTAAACTTTGAGAAGTGCAACAGGCACTACAATCCAGCCACATAGTTTCTATTGCACCCTCGACAAGTGGAACAGAAGAACCAGGAGATGAGCCATCCCAAATGCACCAGATCGCCAACAAAGTTGAAGTTCGCGTTCGACGAGCTCAAGAAGAGACAACGCAAGCTACCCAAGCTTTGTCACAGGCACAGAAAGATATGCTAGAACAACGCAGTAATGAAGAATAAGAAAAACTAGCTTTTCAAGCAAAGTGGGAGGAAGAGAAAGAAGCGCTACAGCAAGACAGGGAACAGTTTCTCACAAAACAAATCGAAGTACAGGAACGAGTTCACAGAGCACTTCACTCTATGACAATCATCGAAGTCCATATAGAAGAACGAGTTCC
Source organism: Picea sitchensis (assembly GCA_010110895.2). Taxonomy (NCBI): domain Eukaryota; kingdom Viridiplantae; phylum Streptophyta; class Pinopsida; order Pinales; family Pinaceae; genus Picea; species Picea sitchensis. The sequence goes on along the minus strand of SNQJ01S0060990.1, from coordinate 39,530 downwards.
ACAGCAGGTGGTACAACTGGAAGGAGTGATCCAGCAACTTCAGCAACGCATCGCAGACCTAGAACTTCGCATTGTGCCTGAGACACCTCAAGAAATAAGATATCTAAGAGAGGCCACTGCCCGAAGCGCAGTTGACCAGCTAAAAGACTTTGCCTTGGAATACAAGGAGCTGAGCTCCAGAAGCGCCCAGACATATGAAAGCCTCATGGAAAATCCATAATTACAGGCGTTAGAGTCGTAGCTCCAACACGCACAACAACAGGCAGACACGTTACAAGCACAACTAAAGTTCTTGTCACCAGTTTATTGAATGAAGAGGTTTCCAGAGCAACGCGTGACCCAACAACAAGTACGTACACTGCATAGTAAAGTAATGGAAGTCTCTCAATAACTTCAACTAGTGCAAGAAAAGGCATGCCAATTATTCACTGAACTTGAAAGCCAAGGAGTAGAACTTGAACAGGTTATGAGTACAACAGAACAATGCCTCGAAGGACCAGTCAATGATGCACTTATTCAGGATTTCACTGAGAAAGAAGCAGTAGCACTGCAATAGATCAAAGCAGCTCGAGCCAAGCTTGAGGTATTCAAAGCGGAATTGCTCAGACAAGAGTGACTCGGGACGAGTCACAGGTGAGTGTTGGGGGCCTGTTGGCCCTTGACCAAGTTTTGAGGAACACTTGGTCATATTTGACCATTTTTGGGACTTCGACAACCTGTTGAAGATGGAGCGCTAGACGAAGCAGAGATCATAGGATATCACCCCACTTTTGGGCCCCTTTTTGGGTTTTGGGACAATGTAATGGGAAAGGGATGTTGACCCGTGGGTTCACCCATGCTTAGGCCCACTTTTGTATGTATAAATAGATGTCTAGGCGAAGTAAGTAAGAGGATGGTAGCCTATCTATGTGATGTAAGCTAAGTGCTAGTAGTGCTCTGTGCATGAGTGTAGAAGGGTTACAGAGCTAAGTGCAAGTTATTATAGAGATTATAGGAGGCTTTGTGCTACAACGCAAGGAAGAAGGATCTAGCGAGCTATGCAAATCTTATGTCCTGTGCGCAGAATGGCTTTTGGTGACTGTGTGTTGTAACTGATTGAATACGTTAATAAAGAAGAAGAGTTGGTGGACGTTGCCCTAGGGTGGGGGTGAACCACGTACATGTTGTGTTGCTCTTCTTTGTGCGATGTATTGATGTGTTTTGATGTGATGAATGTTAGATAGATCTGATTTTGCTTTGTGCCTAATCATGTGATTGAATGCTAGATCTGGCCTATAAGGATGTGCTTAGTGTTTGAATCTGCTAGATCTAATGTGTTCCTTTTATGTTAAGTGTTATTAGATGATGGATCTGGTTGCATACTGCAATACTCTGTAATTAGGGTACATCTGTGCTGTTACTAAGAAATGAATATTGATAAAGATTAACTGCTAAGTGTTCTATTAAGTGTTAGAATCACAGATCTATGTCCCAGCTAAGGTTGCATACATCTGAGTCCTGCAACCACCCCTGCCTCTACCTCGGGTAAAACTTCATCTGCTTCGCAGGTGTTGTTGAAAGGGCCGGTAGTTAGGGTTATGTTAGTGCGTTGTTATAGCATTGAACCCTGGGTTTGCCCCTTTGCCGACAAGGAGAAATAGATATAAGTGTCCAAGACAAGAGTATATGATCTTATGGATAGTGTGGAAATAGATATTTAAAAAGCATAGAGTTGTTGCAGTGGTCCAAAAAATAAAGATAATTTTAGAGATATGCAAAGAGAAAGAGATCTTGGAAGGCCCAAAATACTAGAAGAATATGATGTTGACAACCTTGCAACAATGATAAGGATAAAAACACAAAAAATGTATGCTATGGGAATAGAACAAAGAAGAGATATTGTATGAGGTAAAAGCATCTTTAAGGATTTAACAATTCTACACACCCAAAAACATTTATTTTTAGTATTTTTTTATATTTTAATCAACATGCACTCATCTCTTCGAATCTGATGAATAATTTTGGATATATTTTTATAGGATATGATATTCTAGCTTCATGTCAACTGTAAAAGTAGATATGGATTTTAGATCTCACATCAATCTAGAACTAGAGTGTAGAGATTTTCATATTTTACTTCTATCTTGATAGAGGTCTTGTTGCTTGATCATCATACTCTCATATTATGGATTTAAAGTTTGAAATTTATATATGATATATATGACACATTCCAAATTTCATAAAAAAATATTGACCTTGATTATAGCACCAAAGGTGCACCTAATTTAGAGAGTGTACATAGAATATTCTATAAACAAGGGTTAAACATTTTTATTGACTACATGCAATACTTGGAATCTAAATTAGGAATTATTATAGTATGTAGGGTATAGTGTACTCTATATATTTTAGAAATTTCATTAAAATATATTGATATAAATGAGTATAAATAATTAAATTGTAGGAAGGGATAGAAAATGACAAAATTTCTTTTACGCATTTATTTTTCCAATTTGATTTTGAATATTCAAATTCCAACATTTGGATTTTATTTGGAAGATAAAGAGTTAATTATTACCCATAAAAATGTTTGGATTCCCAAGATAACGAAAAGTTTTTGGAATTGAACACTTACAACATCAAACATAAATATGTGATTTATATTTAATCCAAAGGCATTCAAAACTCCATTGTTTTAGTTTTCTATAGTTGATGGTAGTGTTGTGTGAGATGGAGACCTATGCAAAGGTTCTATGAATGTGTAATGCAAATATAAATATGTAATTTATATTTAATCCAAAGGCATTTGAAACTCCATTGTTTTCGTTTTCTATAGTTGATGGTAGTGTTGTGTGAGATGGAGACCTATACAGAGGTTCTATGAATGTGTAATGTATTTTCTATGTTTTTATGCCTAATAAGGAGAATAGGAAGGCAATAAACACCATTGAGAGGGAGCATTTTAGGTAGTGAGGACCCTTGGGTGAATAATAAAGGGGAAGTGCAAAACCATGTAACATAGTTTTAAACAATGGAAGAATGTAGAGTACATGCAAAGGAGTGTGAGGAAAAAATATTGAAGGAAATGGCATGTATGTTAGTATTGGTAGAGGAAGATGGCTAGTCTACAAATTGTTTTCACCTCCTTTTTGAAAAATATGCTTAAAAATTTTCAACCATGTGAGTATGATGCAAGTGAATCCATGAGTTTTGGAAATCTCGCACACCCAAAAACATTTATTTTCAGTTTTGGTTTTATTTCTAGACTTTTTTAGATTTCCAATAGCCACAAAGATTTAACATTTTTCCAATAGCCACAAAAATTTAATATTTTTCCAATAGCCACAAAGATTTAACATTTTTAGTGGTTTGATCTCATATTTTGGAATTAGAATTTAATTTTTTTATAAGTTTTAATTACATTTTATTATATGTTGACACACAATTTTAAAATAAAATGCTTATTTTAATCCCTTCTCCCATGTCCAAAATCAATGCACAAAGTTTTCTAGATTTTATTTGTAATGTGACACATCTTCTATGTTTTCTAGATTTTATTTGTATTGTGACACATCTTCGATTTGATGTTTTTATTTTGGATATGTTTTATAATACACCTTCCTAAATGTCTACTTCAAATTTAATCAAAAGTTACTTATTTTAAGTACCACACCCCTTTCATACTTCGATTTGATGTTTTGATTTTGGATATGTTTTATAATACACCTTCTAAAATGTTTACTCCAAATTTAATCAAAAGTTTACTCCAAATTTAATCAAAAGTTACTTATTTTAGTACCACACCCGATTCATAACGTGAAAAAATTACTATATGAATGTATATGAATGTAGTATTTTGATTTTTTGAGCCAATACTTTGAATTGAAGTCTTAAATGTGTAGTTTGCACTTTCTACTTTGAAACATCTTGGATTTTATGTTTTGATTTTGGATATGTTTTATAATACACCTTCTTAAATGTTTACTCCACATGCAATCAAAAGTTACTTATTTTAAGTACCATGTCCACATGAAAAAATTACTATACTTTTATAGAAATATGAATGTAGTATTTTGATCTTTTTTCTTTTATCCTGGAAACTTAAATTGGAAAACCAATAACTTGTTTCTAGTCACAGCTCTAATTTTTATTCATCATTCATCTTAATTGTTTACAATACAATATATATAAGATCTCCGCAAAAAACAACCAATAACAATTCATGGGGTTAGTTGTGCAAAGAATATAACACATACACAACAAATTTTTAATATAATATCAATAATATATTTACATATATTCACTATAAATTGAATTCAATCACAAAGTGTGATAGAAAAGGACAAAATTTGTTCCACTTATTTATTTTTCCAATTTGAGTTTCAATATTAATAGTTAAATTTTGTTATTTGAATTTAATTAAAGTTGTTGTGTGGTTGTGTGTTTTCACTATGTGACTTTGATTGTAGCCCCCTCCATACCATTGTAGGTTACAATTTGTATCATATTTCTTAGGAATGGTTCTTCTAAATTAGTTAATATCTCAACCATCTCTCTAACTTTCCTTTTCTTAGATTCCTATTTTAGTTGTTCACAAATAACTATAGAGTTATGATAAATATTTTTAGTGATAAGTTGATCAAAATGCTAAAAAAAAAATTAATAATATGTTATTATGTATTTATTTTTATACATTATTAGTCCATGGCAAGGTCAGGGACTAATAGCGATGAGTTCATTGTTGACTTGCTATTAGTTTAGGCTTGACTTTAGATTTTTGTTTTATATCAAATGTGTAACATAGGAAATCAAAATATGTATTTTTTTTAATAATAATAAAAAATATTTTTCTAACATTTGATTGGCTAATATCTTTCAAGTGTTATTGCAGCCTTCACGTCATTCAATGTATAAACAATTAATAGATTTGACAATTTGACAAGAAACTAAGCTCCTTGATTACTCCTCCTGCAATAAATTCCTTATATCACTGACAATTCATTAAATCGGAGAAGCAGATTCCTCCACAAAGGTCACGGGTTGGTTTGGTGTTGATAGTATAGGTCTTCTCGTTCGAGTTCTATATTCGTGGACACCGTACGCTTCGTAGCGGAGGACATTACCGCTACCCAAGGACCAGCTCGCCACGTTCAACATTTTTTCAAGGGAAGAACTCGTTGGAGCCTGCCAGAACTACTTGCCGGAATTGTTATGCAGAGACGGATTTGTCGGGCATGTTTACAGATGTCGCTTCGGTAGTATAACAAATTTGATATTTATATTTTCAACAGTTTGATCTCACATCGACAAGATGAAGAGTTTACTCCATCTCATTCATGAGACGTGATGTACTGGCAACCTTCAATAACCCAAGTTTCCTTCAACTCATTTATGAGATGTGATGTGTGGGCAACCTTTAACCGTTCGAGTGAGTACGTATTGCGCAGGCAACCTTTAATCGTTCAAACCTGTCATTACCCATTAGATGCCACAATTTAGCTTGTTTTATATAACATGAGTACCCCATGGAAACATAACCACATCATAATTGTAGCCCACTAGTGGAGCTCACATGCATTTATATTTGGTCTTTGGTTTTGAGCTCCACATTACTAATCCATACACTCTCGCATACAATATTATAAAAAAAACGAACTTTATGCTTTTTTGGACATGGAATTATTTCGGACAAGACAGTGAGTTTGACAAACAGGGGTTGTTGGATCTACTTTTAAGGTGAACATGCAAAGTTGGGAAATATATGAGGATACTTAGCCTTTGGCCATGTTACTGAAAGTGATATGAGAATAGTTTCGTGGAAACCACATAAAAATCGTTTTTTTTCATAAATTATTAAAATAATATATTTATTATAAACTCAATACTTATTTGATGAAATTGAATTCAAATGAAGAGAATAATAATTATTCTTTCATAATTAAATTATATATATATATATAAACAATAATCAAATTTAAAAATATATATAACTTAATTTAAATTTATAATAATTATAAATTAAAAAAATATATATAACTTAATTTAAATTTATAATAATTATAAATTAAAAAGACAAAATAACTAAATTTATAACATAAAATATAAAAATATTTAACAAATTTAAAATTAAATAAATCTACACTAATGATAAAATGATTAACGCTCATAATTACTCATAATTAACCGATAAACAGTGAGGAAAAACTCATTCGATCATTATTGCCAAACATAAGGACATGGAGATAACTATGTGCATGTGTGTTGAAGTCACATTGCCATATCCTGTACCATCTGTCATACTCACATTGGAGATGTCATAAACTATGCAGGGATTTGGAGCGACAACAACTTACTGTAATTAATGAGTTTATTTGCTATCAAGCACTCACTGCAAACCGGTCACACATCACGCGTGAATGTTTAAGTTATCTCAATTATTTGAGATCTTCATTTACGTTATGAGTTGGATTCAATTTCATTCACTGAAACATGGGAGGACAACCAGGCAGAGGCAACTTGCTCTCAAAAACATGAGTGAATAAAAGGTCGTGAGGTACGACGTAACCTCTAAAATATGTGCTGGCCAACCTAATATCACAGCCAAAAGAAAACGAAATTATACTTAATTGTGGGGGCGGTATTACTGGCGCGCCCTGCCTCAAGTTGTCACCAATTGATCTGCAAATCCACAGTGGGTTTGGTGCCTCTTCTCTTCTGGATTTGACGTTAAACCCCTCTGGTTTGGCGACCGCCTCCGCTCGTGGTTTATCCGATATTGGTAGAGACTCTACTCTCCTATAGATACAGGTTTCTATTTTCTAAAGCCTCCATTACTGTCTCCTATAATAACTAAGTGTTTTTCATAAATATATCTGAATTGCAAGCATGGGGAATTGTGTTTTTTCAAATGGCACTTCTTCTGTGCCAGTAGCTACAGCAAAGCTCATATTGATGGATGGGAGCATCAAGGAGTTCTGTAAAGAGGTGAGAAGCCAAGAGATTCTGCAAGAACATCCAGGCCACTTCATCTGTAACTCAGATGGTCTTTATGTCGGTCAAAACATTTCCCAGGTTCTGGGAAATGATGATCAATTGCAGACTGGGCAGCTCTACATTCTTTTTCCTCAACGAAAGTTACAGTTTGTGTTGACGGTCCCAGACATGGCTTCTCTTCTTTTCAAGATTAACAATGCTTGGCTATCAGCACAGAAGAAAAAGAGGCAGAGCAGAAGATTATCATGTGGGATTGGTAAAGGCCAAGCGAAAGTGCAGCCCTTTTTCGATATTCATAGCCAGCATGATGAATGTGGAACGGAATACTCTTCATCCATTTGTTGTATGTCCAGTTGCCCTAAAACTCGGACCTCAATTACAAAATGTAGAGGGCAAATCCAATTGCAATCCAAGTTGGAGACTATTGAGGAGACTGTGTAATAGATGTTAATTGTGATTTTTCTGTAACAAACATTAAAACATCAAATAAACAATGTGGTACATAACTATCTTAGTTAGATGCCCTCTTCACTTGCCATTGGTTCAGTTGATTAAAGACGGTTGGGAATGGAATGTATTGTTATGATGGGAATTGGATGAACTGTGTATAAAAAGGCAATGCAATGGCAGGGTGTGACAAAAATCAGCAAATCTAAAAAGAAGAAATGACGCACCCATCAATCATGGCAGGAGTTCATTATAAACTCTCTCTCATATATCATGAGATATTAATAATAAACAGATTTATGTTTAACACAAATTCACATACTCGAAGAGTTCATACGAAATTGTCTCACACACACACTTGATCATTACATGGAAAATGCATTACATGTATAAAGTAAACTTTAGACAATTCAATGAACTCCAAATAAATTGGATATGATTGCAGATGAAGCATTAAAACAGTAATATTCAATAGCAATTAAGCAAGAGATCAAAGCAAATACACAATGAAAACAATCCCACAATGAATACATTATTTAAGTGGAAAAACTCTTTAAAGGGAAAAAAGTATGGGGCACTGATTACACAAAGTGTTGGCCCTTGGTTATGGAAGAAAGCAAAGATTAAGAAAGAAAGGCGAAGTATGAACTGCACGGAAGGCACATTGACTGAGATTGGGTCGAAATGGTCAAAGAAGCAGGAAAGAAAGAGCGAAGTAAGGGAAAACGACCTGCTGGACGAGAAGATTGAGAAGAACAAATCAGCGAGGAAGATGGATCGTGGACAACTCAACAAGCGGAAAAAGCTACCAATGGATGCTTTGAGAGCACCTCGTGGGAAAGATGGAAAGACAGGTTGGTGAAACCCTGAAAACTCGAATCAAAGTGGACCTAGGGTTTTAGATACCTAGGGTTTTGGTATTTAGGGTTTTGACACCTAGGTTTCGGCTTAAGGTTATCTGAGATTCATTGTAATGTATAAATAAAGATTGAGAAGAGTGAGAAAAGGTTCATTAAAGGTTGGTCATTGTTTGTTGTTGGCTACAGTTGTGTTGTGATATCGAGTGATTATTGTTGTACGTGTTAAGTACCTATACCGGATCTGCAAATATACTTCAATAATACCAAGAATAAACCATAAACCATTCACCATAACATGAACACAAGAAATAGAGAAAACCGTTGGGGTAGGGTAACACCATATATTAATCCTTATGGAAGGATAAAACTCCTCAAGCAATCATTGCTTGTACAATCACAATATTCTTCACTATGTTTCATTACATTGCCTACACTTTTTTATATAACTCTCTCTATCTCCTAGGAACCTTCTAGAGAGCCTTTTCACATTTATTACATGCAACTACCATAGTGGTCATTTATTAACATAGTGGACTTAATCCACCTTACATTGAATGGCCACATTCTCATATATTAAATGACTTCCACTAATAACACATAACTACATTTGTAGTGTACCCTTCACTACCCAGGCTTCCCAACCTTTCAGTTTACCATTCCTTACATGGAATTATAAGTAAAGGCATTTAACACCATTAATAATAAACAGATTTATGTTTAACACAAATTCACATACTCGAAGAGTTCATACGAAATTGTCTCACACACACACTTGATCATTACATGGAAAATGCATTACATGTATAAAGTAAACTTTAGACAATTCAATGAACTCCAAATAAATTGGATATGATTGCAGATGAAGCATAAACACAGTAATATTCAATAGCAATTAAGCAAGAGATCAAAGCAAATACACAATGAAAACAATCCCACAATGAATATAGTATTTAAGTGGAAAAACTCTTTAAAGGGAAAAAAGTTTGGGGCACTAATTACAACCTGGTCCACTAGTTACACAAAGTATTGGCCCTTGGTTATGGAAGAAAGCAAATATTAAGAAAGAAAGGTGAAGTATCAACTGCGTGGAAGGCACATTGACTGAAATTGGGTCGAAATGGTCAAAGAAGCAGGAAAGAAGGAGCAAAGTAAGGGAAAACGACCCGTTGGACGAGAAGATCGAGGAGGACAGATCAGCAAGGAAGATGGATCATGGACAACTCAGCAAGCGGAAAAAGACACCAATGGATGCTTTAAGAGTACCTCGTGGGAAAGATGGAAAGACAGGTTGGCGAAGCCTTGAAAACTCGGGTCAAAGTGGACCTAGGGTTTTAGATACCTAGGGTTTTGGTATTTAGGGTTTTGACACCTAGGTTTCGGCCTAAGGTTATTTGAGATTCATTGTAATGTATAAATAAAGATTGAGAGGAGTGAGAAAAGGTTCATTAAAGGTTGGTCATTGTTCGTTGTTGGCTAGAGTTGTGTTGTGATATCGAGTGATTATTGTTGTGCGAGAGAGAAGTGTTGTGTGTGAGAGCACTCTGGTATTGTAAGATCTTCAGCTGGGTGAGAAGATCAACCCTACAGCTGGGTGCGCAGGGAGGGGAGAGAAGAAGAGAAAGATAGAGAGATTTGCAAGCTGAGTGCACAGATAGAACTGTATGTTTTCATATAATATCAAAAAACACAGTTTTGTGGACGTAGCCCTAGGGAGATGGTGAACCACGTATATTTTGTGTCTCTGTGGTTGATGTTGTGTTCTTTGCTCCTGTTGCTCTGTTGTTGTGTTATTGTGTTAGATCTGAGACATAACTTGCGAAGTGGGCTTAAGATTGGTAAATAATAACTAGATCTATGTGTGTTGTTGTTTTGGATCCACTCCACATTTCCCTTGGTTGTAGACACCTATGTCCTGCAACCCCCTATTGCTACTTCGGATGAGACTGCATCTGCTCCGTAGGTGTTGCCGAAAGGGCCAGTAGTTAGGGCTTGTTGGTGTGATGTTAGAGTTGAACCCTGGGTCTGCCCCTGTGCCAACAAATGGTTCCGTTGCCAGGACCGAGATCTTCTTGAGGGAATGTCAAGGTGGTTTCCATCGAAGACAGAGATTCAGAAGTGGATAGAAGGACAAGAAAAGGATTTCGCTAAAGCCCAGAACAACAACCCTAATCTTAGTATGGAAGACTGGTTGGGAAGGTACATCTTTACTGATATACACAAAATTTTCTTTGGAGGAATTCATAAGGAGCTATACGAGTGGTTAACCAGACTAGCAGATACCCAATTCGAAATCAGATCTAGACCACCTGTGGTTTGGACGTCGACGCTAATTAAGAAGGTCAAGAGAATTGATAGCACCGTGTCAAGAGCAGTGGATCACTGGTTTGATAGCACCATTGGAGGGTACATTACCGAGTTTGCTATTGACAGAGTCGAGTCGTATAGCCAAGCGAAGACATATTTCTTTAAGGGACCTAGAGGAAAAATTTTACACTTTTTGAAGTTGGGGATCAAGATGCTATTGCATGAGAAAAACATCTTGAAGATACAGTAGTTGGTTAGATTGAAAAAGCTAATGTTCAAGAACTCAGACAGTGACAACGACATAAAGGTTGGCCATACGCGCAGTGGGAGGACCTTCATAGAGGTTCCTCTGGTGAACTTGTTTGAGCAGAGCCACGAAGTATTGGCACAGGATGAACGGTTATACAATGGAGAAGAAGAGAAGTTGTTGAATGAGGAACATTCAGACTCCATTAGGGCAGAGGAAGAGAAGACTAAAGAACCTCGCCGAGAAGAATCAGAAACTTCAGGAACTGTGCCAACTGTCGAAGTAAGTACTATTACTCCTCCTTTTGTTTTAGCAACATTAAGTAACTAGAGTAGTCAGAGCTATCAGAGCACTCAGAGCACTATTACCAACAGTTCAATACATACTCAGTCAAGAAACCTAGGAAGATCTATGGCAGATGAAATGAGGATACCTATCTTTAGAGGATATGGATCTGAAGATCCTGATCAACACTGGTTCTTATGCGAAGTTGTATGGAGTATTAAGCAAGTCAATGACGAAGCTGTTAAGAGAGCTCAGTTTAGTACTACCTTGAGAGACCGCACACTGAGCTAGTACATGAATTTTGTTAAAGGATTCGCACAACCTAAACCACTGAATGAGATCAAGACCGCATTGAGTGCAGAATTCAAGAAACCCAAGTCAGAGTCACAGTGCATTACAGAACTGAAAGAAATCAAGCAGAGAGTAGCCGAACCTGTTTGGGAGTTTGATCAGAGGTTTAAGACCTTGACAGGACGTTTGAGTTTTCAGATTCCAGATGAGTAGAATAAGGAATGGTTCATTGCTGCCCTCTTACCACATATCAGAGTTCCTCTGATGCAACATAAGGTCGCTTCGCAGGCTGAGGCATTGGAGATCGCCATGAAACTTGAATCAACCCCTATGGGAGAATCCAGCTCAGGTATGAGTCAAATTTTGAGTCAGCTAACTAGCTTATCTCTGCAGGTCGAAGATATGAAAAAAGATAAGGGGAAATATAAAAGAGAAGACATCTGGTGTATCAGATGCAAATCAGAAGGCCATGTAAAGGATCATTGTCCCCTATTTCATGAATACTTGGCCTTTAGAGATCCGATCCCTTTGAAGCGGGTTACTCTACCCTGGTGCGAGGTATGTAGAAATAGACATCACCCCGGTGAATGCTATTACATACAAAAATATGTCCAAACACCTACCAATCGTTACTGCACATTTTTTAAATTTGTGGGGCATGATGAGAAGGACTGGAGGGATTATGACCTCTTGCATGAAAGGTCAAGAGATACATATAGGATTCAAGGAGAGATGCAGCAGGAGGAAAATACTACGTAGTTTAATTCCCCAGGAAGAGGAAACTTCAACCCTCGCAGTGGATTCAGAGGAAGAGGATGAGGAGGAGGCATGGGTCGAGGTCAAATCATTTGTTATAATTGCGCACAACCAGGTCACTCGGAAAGGGACTGTCAGAACCCTTGTACCACTTGCAACTACTGCAACTCATTTGAACATGTTATTGAAGATTGTCTCACGTTGTTAGCCAAACTTCAGGAGAGACGAGGAGGAAACCAACAAGTACAACTAATCTCAGCAGAACCTCGCGGAGGGGATCCCAGAGTCGTTGTTATCACTAGAGGATGCGTTGTTACAGGAGAAGATAGAGTGACCCCAAGAAAGACTATAGAAGAATCAAGGGTCAGAAGAGCTGCCGAGAGGACACAAGTGTTTGATCCAAGGAAAGAAAATCAGACATTTGAAGAGGCAGGGAAATAATTTCGAAGAGATCGAGCTTCTTCATCAAAGACGCAGCCAGAAGTAAGAGAATGTGGAATGCCTATGGCATTCGATCAGTCAGTTGCGCCTGAAGATGGAAAAGAGGTAAGCAAGCTTGTCAGTTTGTTATATACGTTCATTGATTTGATTAAGGATGAAAAAGTTGTACAATAACTACAAAATTTGATCAGACAATATGAGATAGGCATGATAGATCCCCTACTGAATAAAGAAATATATCAAGTATCCAGAAAGAGAAGGATAAAAAAGGAGCTACACCTTGATGCTTAGATTGGAGATTATGACATAGATTATGTGGTCCTCGACTTAGGGTCAGAAGTCAATGTTATGACGAAGAAGTCCTGGGCATTGGTGGGAAAACCTAAGTTGATTTATTCCCCTATCAGGCTCAGGATGGATAATCAGCAGGCAGTAAGCCCCTTTAGGAGTCTGGAGCATGTCCCTGTGGACATCGATGGGGTAAGGACATTTGCGGATTTCGAGGTGATTGACATAGTTGATGATAGTTGTCCTTATCTTGTGTTGTTAGGAATTGATTGGGCTTTCAACAACTCCACTTTCATTGACTTAAAGAAAAGAAGAATGACATTTGAAGGAGATGGCCTTAGGGTCATTGCACCTCTGGATCCTGACAAAGGTCACAGATACATAGAACCTATTAGAGAAGTAGACCGTGCATACGAGCTAGAGGATATATATAAATTGATAGCAAGATAGCAGGATTACAATAATCCTACAATAGATGGGAATTTAAATTGGTGAAGTGACAACGCATGTTCGTCAAATTCAGAAGAAGCACTAGAGAGCTGGCATAACAAAATGTATGAAGTTTCTGCGCGAAGATGTGCCAGATTGAACAGGGAATTTCGCTGGATTGGCATAGAAGTAAGTAATATGTCCACATTTGATGGTTTAAATCACTTAGAAACTTTCTTATTGGAATTTGAAGAAATTGTACCAGTACAACAGAGATTGTTGGCACTGGATGAGGCCTTGAAAGCAAAGCTAGCGAGATGGTGGGGAACACATAAAAAGAACATCGCGGACTGGGTGCAATGTCGCACTTTGATGACAATGCACTTTTCAGACCAAGTCAAAGGGTGCGAATTTCGATACACGGGTCAGAGATGTCCGAAGGACCATGTGTGGAGTTGCGAGGATGTCTGGACCAATATTCCTCAAGATTGGTGGGTGCATAAATTCATGAACACTTTGGACACAATGCCAATTAATTGGTATCTTCAAGCGGAACTGCGCCTCACCACTACAGATTGGCACAATATGACTCAGAACTTTGTAGCTACATTTTTATTTGAAAGTCAGTAACCCACAGTAGATCAAACTTTACAATTTGTAAGACAGAAAGTATTTGAGGAGGCACCTAACCTTCCTGTTGAGAAAGAAGAGGATGAATAGACTACACCTCTTCAGAAATTGCAAGGTTGTTACAATATCAATGTTGATGAAGACGATGATCCTAAGAATGTGAACATCGCAAAAACGGAAGGACAGAGAGACATAGAAGGACCAGGAGTCGAACTACCTTTCATTGGACATCCAATCAAAATCAAGAAAGTTAACATTGGAACAGAGCAAGCACCTAAGCTCACAAACGTTGGAGATTATTGGGATGATGCCACTATTGACAAGATCACAGAACTACTGCATGAATATCAGGACTTGTTTCCAACCAAGTTCAATGACATGAAGGGAATTAAAGGGCCCATGGGAGAAATGAAGATCCCCTTGAAACCAAATGCAAAGCTAGTCAAGCAGCGACCCTACAGATTGAATCCCAAGTATAAGCAGAAAGTTAAAATTGAATTAGACATAATGTTGGAAGAAGGAATCATAAAACTTGTTGAAGAGTCAGAATGGATTAGCCCTATGGTGGTCCAGGATAAGAAGTTAGGAGAGATCAGAATCTGTGTAGACCTAATAAAACTGAACGACGCATGCTTACATGATCCCTTCCCTACACCGTTTACTGATGAAGTGTTAGATAACGTGGGAGGACATGAAGTTTACTCCTTCACAAATGGATTTTCAGGTTATCACCAAATCAGGATTGCCAAGGAAGATCGCCATAAGACCATATTTGCAACAGAATGGGGTTCTTTCTAGTACACGATGATGCATTTCGGATTGAAGAATGCACCAACCATCTTTTCCAGGGTGGTGGTCGAAGCATTCACGAAATTTTTACATAAATTTTTGGAAGCATATTTTGATGATTGGACTGTTTTTAGCTTATTGCAAAATCATATTGAATGTTTAAGACTAATGTTGGATAAGTGCAGGCAATGTCAAATTCCCCTGAACCTGAAGAAGTGTATCTTCTTTTCACCCTTTGGAGTGCTTCTAGGCCATATTGTGTGTAAGCATGGGTTGCTGGTAGATCCTTCTAAGATTTCCATCATTGTTGATCTACCTCCTCCTACTTCAGTTAGATAGTTGCGCACTGCACTAGGACATACTGGATACTACAACACCCATGGAAAAGATTTTAAAGAAAGATTGTCAGTTCCAATGGTCAGAGGAATGTCAGCACATTTTCGACACACTAAAACAAAAAATGGTCACTGTGCCTATTTTGCTTTTCCTAGATTGGAGTAAGGAATTTCATGTGCATGTCGATGCATCATCTATCGCATTAGGAGCATTGTTAGCACAACCAGGAGCAGGAGATATTGACCATCTATTATCCTTTTCTAGCAGGAAGCTCTCTACAGCTGAGATAAATTACGCTACCACTGAAAGAGAACGGCTAGCCATGGTGTACGTGCTGCAGAAGTTTCGACACTACTTATTGGGAGGACATTTTAATATGTTCATTGATCACTCTACATTGAAATACCTAATCAACAAGCCAGTGTTGGGGGGACGAATATGCAGATGGCTACTGTTATTCCAGGAATATGATTTTGAGATTGTGGTAAAGCAAGGGAGAATGAATAAGGGACCTAAAAACTTATCCAGGTTAGAACATGGAGAGGAACCTACCAGTTTGGAGGATACACTACCAGATGCACAGTTGATGGCCATCAAAAAGATTGATGATCACTTCCTCGAGATAGTTTAGTTCATGTCCACAGGAATGGCACCTCGCAAATATACAATTATTCAGAAGAAACCACTGGTAGTTCATGCTGGATATTTTTCACTTATAGCTGGATATCTATATAAGATGGGACCTGATGAGATCTTGAGGAGATGCATTATGGAGGCAAAAATACCACTGATTCTGGAAGAAGCACATGAAGGCATTGCAGAAGGACACTATGCAGTAAAAAAAACAACACAGAAGGTTCTTAGAGAGGGCCTCTGGTGGCCCACTTTACACAAAGACACTAAGGAATACTACAAAGCCTATGATGTATGCCAAAGATTTGGGAAACCTTCCAGAAGAGATGAGATTCCCTTAGCATCGCAGCTAACCTTATAGGCATTTGAGAAATGGGAAATTGATTTTGTGGGGCCTATCAACCCACCAGGAAAGCGCAAAGGAGCTCGATACATTATCACTATGATAGAGTATTTGACCAGATGGGAAAAAACAAGAGAAATTAAGGACTGTAGTGAAACTACAGTTGCACGGTTCATATTTGATGATATCATAACCCGATTTGGATTCCTGAAGATCCTTATGAATGATCAAGGTACACATTTTATTAATAAGACTATTGAAGCCCTAACCCAGGAATTTGCAGTCCACCATCAGAAGAGCACTCCTTACCATCCACAAGCGAATGGTACAATTGAATCTTTCAATAAGATCTTAGAGACCGCGTTGACGAATATTTGCAGTGTGAACAGGGATGATTGGGATTTGAGAGTACCAACAGTATTATGGGCTTATAGAACCAATTGCAAGAAGCTGACAATGCAGACTCCCTTTAAGTTGGTTTATGGTCTAGAAGCAGTAGTACCTATGGAATATTTGGTTCATAGATTAAGAATTGCATCATTTACAGATATGGATGACATTGGCGCTGTTCAAAACAGACTTGCGCAGTTGATGGAACTAGAGGAAGACATGTTTATTGTAGGATTCCATCAGTAGGTACAAAAGGAATGAGAGAAGGCTTACCATGACATACACATCAAGAAGAAATCATTTAAGAAATGAGATATGGTATTGGTATATGACAACAAGTTCATGAAGCATCCAGGGAAGTTCAGGACACATTGGCTTGGGCCATATGAGGTTGTCCATGTTACAGAAGGAGGAGCTACTCAGTTGAAGACTTTGAATGGAGAATGGAAGGAAGGCTTAGTGAATGGTAGCTGGTTGAAATTGTACTATGACAACCAGCTGCCTCGCAGTTCTCAGTAAAATCATGAGAAGAAGGGTGTAGGTACCAGGTGCAGTTGAAACTGGGTACCAGACACAGAAAAGACAGTTTGCACACAACAGGGAGGGATAGAGCAGGGAGCACAGGCTACTCTGTGCAATATGAAGTTGAAGTAAAACAGAAGGTTCAGACCTGCAGTTCCTCGGGACGAGTCACAGGTGAGTGTCGGGGGCACGTTGGCCCTTGGTTATGGAAGAAAGAAAAGATTAATAAATAAAGGCGAAGTACGAACTGCGCGGAAGGCACATTGACTGAGATTGGGTCGAAGTGGTCAAAGAAGAAGGAAAGAAGGAGTGAAGTAAGGGAAAACGACCTGTGGGATGAGAAGATCGAGGAGGATAGATCAACAAGGAAGATGGATCGTGGACAACTCAACAAGCAGAAAAATACACCAATGGATGCTTTGAGAGAACCTCACAGGAAAGACGGAAAGACAGGTTTGCGAAGCCCTGAAAAAGTGGGTCAAAGTGGACCTAGGGTTTTAGACACCTAGGATTTTGGTATTTAGGGTTTTGACACCTAGGTTTTGTCCTAAGGTTATCTGAGAGTCATTGTAATGTATAAATAAAGATCGAGAGGAGTGAGAAAAGGTTCATTAAAGGTTGGTCATTGTTCGTTGTTGGCTAGAGTTATGTTGCTATATCCAGTGATTATTGTTGTGCAAGAGAGAAGTGTTATATGTGAGAGCACTCTGGTATTGTAATATCTTCAGGTGGGTGTGAAGATCAACCCTGCAGTTGGGTGTGTAGGGAGGGGAGAAAAGAAGAGAAAGAGAGAGAGATCTGCAATCTAAGTGCATAGATAGAACTGTATGTTTTCATATAATATCAAGAAACACAGTTCTGTGGACGTAGCCCTAGGGAGAGCGTGAACCACATACATTTTTTGTCTCTGTGGTTGATGATGTGTTCTTTGCTCCTGTTACTTTGTTGTTGTGTTGTTGTGTTATTGTGTTAGATCTGAGACATAACTTGCAAAGTAGGCTTAAGCTTGGTAAAGAATAACTAGATCTCTGTGTGATGATGCTTTGGATCCACTCCACATTTCCCTTGGTTGTAGACACATGTGTCCTACAACCCCCTATTGCTACTTCGGGTGAGACTGCATATGCTCTGCAGGTGTTGCCAAAAGGGCCAATAGTTAGGGCTTGTTGGTGCGTTGTTAGAGTTGAATCATGGGTCTTCCCCTGTGCCAACACAAACTAATAACTATAGTGTGAATGCATGCACATTCTATTTTTAACTAATACAATGTGCATGCATCTGTATGGGAAATTAGTTGGAATTTTTCAACAATCTATATTTTGACAACAATTTACCTGATATATCATGCCCGAATTAATTCATCACCTTTTCTGCAATCCAAGAGAAGTCAAACACCATCGTAGCTTCTCTAACAAAACTGGTTTCGTGAACATTTATGCAGAATTCACTTTTGTACGAACCTTCTCTAGAGCCACTCCCCCTTCATCAACATCATGTCTTACAAAATGGTATTTAATAGAAATATGCTTCGTATTACTGTGAAAAGCTATATTTCTATCCAAATCAATAACACTTTGACTATCCTAGAATACTTTCACCTTGTCCTGCATCCTTCCAAACTCACCCAACAAACCTTTTAACCAAATTGTCTCCTGGCATGCATGTGAGGCAGCCATATATTTTTCCTCAATAGTGGATAAAACAACTATGTTTTGAAGCTTTGACATCCAACTAACAGGTCCTCATGCAAGAGTAAAGACATATCCTAAACTAGATCTCTTTTTTTCCAAGTCACCTGCAAAATTTGAATCGCAATGAAATCTCATTGATCAGAATAATCACTTGTGATCCTAAGATATTGAAGCACACATTTCACTGCTTCCCAATGCTCTTTACCTAGATTTTCCATGTATCTACTGACAACACCATCTGGATGTGATAATATGGTCTAGTAATAACTATTGCATTCATCAAACTTCCTACAACATTAACATATGGTACACGAGACATATAATCTTTTTCTTCATCATTACTAGGAAATAAACTTGAAGAAATCTTGAAATGGGAAGCCAAAGGGATTTTTACGAGTTTCACATTATCCATACCGAATCACATAAGTATTTTCTCCACAAACTTCTGTTGTGACAACCACATCTTACCATTTTTCCTGTCTTTGTGTATCTCCATGCGCAAGAATTGTTTTGCTTCTCCTAGATCCTTCATATCAAACGTCCTAGCCAATTGATCCTTTAACCTATTGATTTCGACCATGCTTTTGCTTGCAACAAGAATATCATCAACGTATAACACAAAAATAATGAATATGCTATTTTCCAATTTTTTAAAATAAACACAATGAATATATTCACTTCTTGTAAAATTTTGGCTCACCATGAAGGAATCAAACTTCTTGTACCATTGCGTGGGAGACTGCCTCAGGCCATACAGTAACTTCTTGAGTTTGGAAACAAACCTATTATTGTGATCCTAAACAAACCCTTCTGGTTGTTTCATCTATCTATCCTCATCCAAAGATCCATGTAGAAATGTTGTTTTAACATCTAGCTACTATAAATCAAGATCAAGTAAAGAAACTAGTGCTAACACAACACGAATTGAATCAATCTTCATAACTGGTGAAAATATTTCATGAAAATCAATACCTTCCTTTTGAGAATACCCTTTTGCTACCAATATTGTTGTATACATTTCAACTTTATCATCAACTGATTCAGATTTTATGAGCAGAACGAAATGACTACAGATTATTAATAGGTGCTTAACACAAAATAACAGAGATACAATAAAACTGGTTTTCTATTAAATAACGAAATAAGTTGAAACTGTAAAATGTAGCAGAAACAAGCTTGCTAGAATGGTGGTGGCTTATCTCTGAGAAGAGATGTGACGATTGTGCTCATTCTCAAGAACATGGTTACAATGAGGCTTTGAAGGCCTTTTTACAATGAACATGAATTCCAAAAACCCTAGACATCCAAAAACATAACCCTAGGATATGAAGCGCCAAAAGTCATGTGGGCCCCGTTTGGGTAAGTTAGTACATTAACTTCCCGGGGTCGTAACTTTTGCATTCGATCTTCGTTTTAGGAGTATGATAGCCCATTGGAAAGGTATAGTCAAGGAGATTCATTTTGGGGCCTCAATCATGTTGTAGGCAATCATTGAGAAGCTCGATCCCGAAAAACCTTCATTTAGGCCCTCAAAATGGCCTCGGAAGTTAAAAACTACTAAAAATAGTAAATTGTCAAAATTGCCAGAAAACTGTTTTGAGCCAGTTGGAAAAGGTGGGTGGCCACTGATATCCATGTGGATCAATCCTCCCTCCTTAGGAAGCAATGGTATCCATTGCATTGAGGTCCCCCATCAGATGAGGAAATTTCTACTGAATTTGGCCCCGGGTGAGCCACTTGCCTTGGTGCAGGAGCTGCCCTGCTTTGATGACTCGATAAAGCTGGATCCTTTGCTGTCGAGTGCCCCTGATCTGTGTGTCCACAATATGATCATTGGATTCATGTTGTATGCAGTCAGGGTTGAGCTCAGTTGGTGTAAGCTATTCTGCTACTTCTGAGGTGTCCAATAATGGTGGGAAATAAGGGCGAAGGAGATCCACGTTGAACACTGGGTGCAGGCCAAGGAAAGGAGGAATGTTGAGCTTAAAATCATTATCCCCCACGGCCTTGGTGATGGTGTACAACCCATAATGGAGTTGGAAAAGCTTCCAATGGGGTCCTGTAAGGCGTTCTTTCTACAAGTGCAACCAAACTTTGTCGCCCACCTGAAACTTATGTGGAACCCAATGTTGATCATGGCCATGTTTGTACTTGTCATTGGCTTCTGTAGGATATCTTGAACCTGTTGGTGGATGTGATGGATCCGCTCAATGAACCGGGTGTCTTTTTCAGCTTTATTTAGAGCAGGAGATGAGTTGGTAGAGGTGACCGCAAGGGGAAGTGCAATATCTATGGGACCCAATGGTTGGAATCGCAACCCCACCTAAACAGGGCTGTGGACGGTTGAGCTATGAAAGGCTCACTTGTAGCTATGTTGGACATAAGGAAGACTCTCATCCCATGTCCGAGGGTGCTGTGAATTATACATGCGGAGGGTATGCACAATCATTCGATTTACGAACTCGGTTTGGCCATCTTTCTGAGGGTGGAAGGTCGTGGATTTGGTGAGCTTGGTGTCCAGTAGTGACCAGAGGCTTGACTAGAATGTGTTGAGAAATTGAATGTCCCGATCTATGAAAATGGTTTGTGGGATTCCAAAATGTACCCAGACTCGTTCAAAGAAGATCTTGGCAGTGGCCTCTGCTGTGATGTTCTTCTTGCAGGCAACCAAAATTGCCATCTTAGAAAAGCGATCAACAACCACAAAAAAACAGTCGTTTCCCCGCTTGGTGGATGGAAGGCCCAACATGTAGTCCATTGAGATGGATTCCCATGTCCTGTCAGAAGTAGGAAGAGGGGTGTATAGACCTTGTTTCTTAGTGGTCGGTTTGGCAATCACGCANTGGGGCCATCCATAGGTCTCATGGCCGCAAGAGTCTAGCACTGTGGTGAGTGCCGTGACTGGCAGTCTGCTGAGGCAATCAACAACGTGATTGGTGCTTCCTCTTTTATACTTGATGTTGAGGTGGAATTGTTGCAAGTATGTGGACCACTTTTGATGGCGGTCATTCTGTAATTTTTCCTGTGTCTGCATGAACTGCAGTGGCTTATGATCAGTGTGGATGACTGTCTCCTTCCCTAGAATATAGTGTCTCCACTGGCGGTAGGCTTGCACAATGGAGTACATTTATTTTTCATAAGTAGGGTACTTATAGACAACATCTGATAGTGTCTCACTATGATAGGCCACGAGGTGACCGTGCTAAGTGAGAACATCACCCACAACATAGTCATAAGCATCTATCTCGATCTCAAAGGGTTGTTGTAGGTATGGGAGTGAAAGTACTGGGGTTGAGCACAAGTGTTGCTTCAAATCATTGAATGCTTGTTGTTGGGAACACCCCCACACACATTTCTCCTTACCACCACCCATGGTTATTTGGCTGAGGGCCCATGCAATATGGGAGAATCCCAACACGAACCTACGGTAGAAATTGACAAGGCCCAAGAAGCTATGGAGCTCGGTGAGTGTGGTTGGGGCTGGCCAGTCATAGATGACTTGGATCTTGGCTAGATCCACATGTACACCATGCTGATCAACAATGTAGCCCAGGTAATGGACCATGTCCATGCTGAAGGAGCATTTTTCCAAGTTGGCGTATAGCTTGTGCTATCGCAGGGTGTGCAGAACCTATTGAATATGCTACAAGTGTTCAGCCTAAGTCTTGTTGTAAATGAGAATGTCATCAAGATACACCACTACAAAATTATTAGTGAATGGTCGCAGTATATCATCCATCAACCTCATGAAAGTGGCTGACACATTTGTCAAACCAAAGGGCATGACCAACCATTCAAAAAGGCCTTCCTTTGAATTGAAGGCAGTCTTCCATACATCTTTCTGTTCTATCGGGACCTGTTGGTAGCCAGACTTCAGATCAATCTTACTGAATTATTTGACCCCCGTGAGTTGATCAAGGAGGTCATCAATTTGGGGAATCGGGTACCAGTTTCAGACTGTGATTTTATTCAAATCCTGGTAATCAATGCAGATTCGCCAGGTTCCATCTTTCTTCTATACCAACATGATTGGGCTCTTGCAAGGTGATGAGTTGGGATGGATGTGCCCCTTGTGGAGCAGCTATTGGATCTGTCGCTTATCTCCTCATTCTCTAACAGAGAGAGATGATAGACTGTCCCATTGGGAAGTGGTGCGTCGGGGTTCAGATCAATGGGGTTCTTGACTTGGCAGTGTAGAGGTACCCTGGTAGGTGAGGAGAAGATATCTGAGTATTCTTCCACGACCTTGTCTACTTGATTCTGTTGTGTGGAGAGGTCGGCCGTAGAGACCCTGGATGTGCCATGATATTTCTCTTATTATGAGAGTGAATCATGAAGAATACAAACTTCCTCGTTTGAGAGATGACCTTCTTGCATTTCTTAGCAGAGATCAAGGAAATAGCACTAGGTGGGACTGCCTTGGGTATCCTGTACAATTTCCTGTTCAAATTAATAATAACACTATGAGGCCTAGATTCATATACAACATGACGTTTCCATAAATAAGGTTGGCCCAAAAGAACATTACAAACTTCAAGAGGAGCAACATCACATAATACGTCGTCTTTGAAGGGCTTGATGTTGTATGGCAGTCGACACTGTTGGCTGACGCAGAGATCGCTTCCTCGGCGGAGCCATCCAATGGTGTAGGGTTGTGGATGTGGCGTTTTCGGCAGGTCCAACCACTTGACGACCTCTACTAAGATGAGGTTCTTCTGGCTACCGCTATCAACGATGAAGTGCAACGAGGTTCCTTTTACCCACATCTATGAATGAAATAGGTGCTCTCCTTATTCTAGCTCATCTGGTTCACTAGGCTAGAGCTTGGTGGTAGCAACGGTGGCATCGGGTTCCACGTCAATGATCTGTCTTCCCCTTTCTGGTTCTGGCTCAGAGTCAAAATCTGCATCTGATTCAGAGGCTTTCACTTCGACCACCAATGACTGCTTTGAGCGGCAGTCAGGAGTGTTATGCCAAGGGCTCTTATGGAAGTCACACCACTTCCCGGTATCTTTCTTTGGCTTTCCGGTGTCCTTCTTTGCTTGTGGCTTGGACTGGTTGTCCTGATACTATACATATTCTCTCTATCCTTTGTTATGTGGGTTGCTGTCGCCCTTTACTGAATTTTGTTGTGAGGGGTTCCCAAGCCCAAATTGCCGCATATGTTGTTTGAGCTTCTGCTTGATTTTGAAGGCATATCGGTAGGTCGCGCCCAAGGATGAGATGTCCAGAAATTCCATTTTGGTTTGGATGTATCTATGTAGAGCACCACGGTACTTGAGAACTATATTTCACTCCGAATCTTTGATACCCAGTTTGGTGCGCAAGGTATGGAGGATATTTGTGAAATCTGACACTGCTTGGTCCCTTTCTTTCCGCAATGTAGTCCATTTCGTATACAGGTTGTCATAACTTCCGATAGGGTATTATTATTCCTTAATAGCATCCCTGAAGGATTCCCAGGTGGCCATGACTGTAAATAATGAGGGTTCCTCTATTTCCTTCTGGTCACAAAAAGTTTCCCACCAATCTTTGACATGGGGAATGGCTTTGAGGAGCGCAAAAGTAATGTTTTCTTTATCCGAAAAGTTATGGACAGAAAAATACCCTTCTACTAGATTTAACCATTTGTCTACAACATCTACATCTATATGAGCTTCAAATATAGGAATATCAAAGTTTACTTATACCTTGAAGGGGGTGGCGCCTCCGCTCAAAGAAGATGTGTCGCCTGTTGGTAGCCGTTGAAGGATTTGCGCGAAACTATCCATCATCTCATTCCTCTGTTGCGTGAGGGATTCCTCAATCAACAATTTGAAAGGATCTCCTATCCCGTCATATTTATTTTCTCCTGCCATGAGAGGTCACTTGGGCGTACGATAGCTTTTGTCCTCAACAGAAACAAGCTCGAGACCCAACTCTTTGTACTCCGACCTCGTTGGGGACATGCATTAAGATGACAAGGAGAAGACTGCTCTGATACCACTAATATGGATTTTTTGAGCAGAATGAAATGACTACATATTATTAACAGGTGCTTAACACAAAATAACAGAGATATAGTAAAACTGGTTTTCTATTCAATAACGAAATAAGCTGAAACTGTAAAATGCAGTGGAAACAAGCTTGCTAGAATGGTGGCGACTTATCTCTGAGAAGAGATGTGATGGCTGCGCTCATTCGCAAGAAGATGATTACAATGAGGCTCTAAAGGCCTTTTTACAATGAACAGGAATGCCAAAAACCCTAGACATCCAAAAACCTAACCCTAGGAGATGAAGTGCCAAAAGTCATGTGGGCCTTGTTTGGGTAAGTTAGTACATTAACTTCTCGGGGTCATAACTTTTGCATACGATCTCCGTTTTAGGTGTATGATAGCCCGTTGGAAAGGTATTGTTGAGGAGATTCATTTTGGGGCCTCAATCAATCTGTAGGATATAATTGAGAAGCTCAATCCTGAAAAATATTCATTTAGGCCCTCAAAATGGCCCTGGAAGTTAAAAACTACTAAAAATAGTAAATTGCCAAAATTGTCAGAAAACTGTTTTCAGCCACTTGGAAAAGGTGGGTGGCCACCAATATCCACCTGGATAATCAACACCCTTCTCAGTTTGTAGACCCACTTGAAACCAATGACCTTCCTATCCTTTGGAATTCTACTAGGTCCCATGTTTTATTCCTCTCTAAGGAATCCATTTCTTCTTTCGTAGCTTCTTTCCATTTAACACTTTCAAATACATTCATTGCTTGCTGATAACAACTAGGTTCTCCATCATTATAAGCCAAAGCCACAAATGAAACATAATCGTCATACCTTGTAGGAGGATTCATGACCCATGTAGATCTCCTTAGAGATGATTGAGGCATATCCACAATTTCTTGGATATTTTCTTCTTCTTCATATTCTTCTTCTAGAACTTCTTCATGCTCCTCCTTTTCTAAAGATGGATTAATCTCCAATCGAATCTTCTAAACTTGCAATACATGTTCTTTTCTCACTTTAACATCTACCGGGTCTTATTTGATGAGTGAGGATTCATCAGATACTACATCTCTTCTTATGATGATTTTGTGGGAAGTAGGATCCCACAGTTTGTACCACTTAACTCCATCACCATAACCAACAAAGACAGATTTCTTTGATCTATGATCTAACTTAGAACGTTGATCTTTAGAAATAAGAGCATAAGTTTCTTAACCAAATATTCTCAAATTTGAATAATCACACAAATGACATGTCCATACCTCTTATGGAATCTTACAGTTTATTGCAGTTGATAGTGACTGATTTATCATATAGCATGTTGTAAGAACTGCTTCTTCCCACAATTCCTATTGCAACTTGGCATTACTAAGCATGCTCCTTTATCTCTCTAGAAGAGTATTGTTCATGCGTTCAACAACACCATTTTGCTGAGGAGTATAAACCGTGGTCTTATGTAATTTGATCCCAACTTCCTTGCAATAGTTTTCAAATTCCACAGATGTGAAATCCCCTCCAGTATTTGTTCTTAAACACTTGATTGAATTGTCAGTGTTCTTTTCAGCCAAAGCTCTTAATTGCTTAGAAATA
The DNA here is from genome assembly GCA_010110895.2 of Picea sitchensis. Taxonomy (NCBI): domain Eukaryota; kingdom Viridiplantae; phylum Streptophyta; class Pinopsida; order Pinales; family Pinaceae; genus Picea; species Picea sitchensis. The sequence continues at coordinate 13,303 of SNQJ01S0060990.1, read as the reverse complement.
TTAAAACATCAATTTTTGTTTTAAGTAAATACATCCACACATATCTAGAGTAATCATCTATAAATGTCACAAAATATGGCGATCCTCCAAAAGAAACTATAGGGTATGGTCCCTGTTATAGCGCAAGTTGTAGGTGGGAAAATCCCAACCCAACCACAAGGAAAGTGCTACAACTTGGGAATCATACACCCAATGTCACCTCGATTTAGGTCCTGCACTTCAAGGGTGACTAGCTCACTCTAGGGAGGCAATCCCAGTGACCCTAGGGATATTGATATGGAGATGGGGGAAATGGAAGTGAAGCCCCTAGATGTCAAATCTAAGTGGAAGAAAAGGTAGGGAAAGATGCCTTGCAATTCAAGTAATTGTTTCCCCACAGGTATAGTACTTCTCTGGATGATTGTACCTGCCCGAGACACAAGAAAATACACTTTGAAATGATATATGTTAGTTGGATCAAGAATTTAATATTATTGTCCCAAATGTTCAGCAATAGATGTCAGTTTATATCATTAAATAAAACATCTAAAATCAACATATAAATATCTAGACTAGTTAGGTAAATCAACATCAAACTTAACAATGAATATAGGCTTAAATTGGCACTTAATAAGAAAGAAAAGATGGTTGTTTTAAACATGTATTTTCTGCAGAAAATTGCATCCTTATGGATTTAGCATTCAGTGGCATGTAGCAGCAAAATAAACCATGGAAAATTTCCAAGAACTAGCCCAAAAAGTGTGCCCTAGTTAGTAGACTAGGTGAGTGAAGTTAGAGAGCTAGTCTAGGGTTAGTTTAGGAGTTATGAGAGTGTTAGTATCTAGGGTTATGTAGCCCTAATGGATGTAGGTTAAATTTTTTAACAGAAATTAGAGTGTTGGGAGAGAGGGGAAGACTCCTCCCAATGAGACAAATCAATTTGAAGCAAGAAACCTTTTAAAAGACCAAAAATTGTGTTTCCCAAGGCAATGATTTTATGTCTCCAATGCAAAAATGTATGAGTAGTTCCTTTACTATACTTGGGTTAATGGAGTTAAAAGGATCTTAGAGAAGATACCTCCTTGGGGGTGTAAGCCCCTTTACTTCCCAATCCAAGTTTCTCTAGGCTAGGGTTTAAGCTAAGAGGGTGTATGCCCTTATACTTCTCTTAGAAAATCCTTGGTAAAGAAATAAGATGAAGCATAAAGTGATGAAGCCTAAGGTGGGGGTGTATTCCCTTATACTTCCCACCTAGTTCCTAGCACAATAACCTTGACTTGAAACAAATGATAGCAAGAAATTAAAAAAACCATACCAATTCAAGGGAAAATGCCAAGATAATCCACCACAATAGAAATAGAATAGCCTTCAAAGGCTAGCGCATCACTTCTTCCATAAACAATTCATAAGTATATCCATACACAAGTGAAAAAGAGATAAAAGAGACAAGATAGTCGAAAATTTCAGACCAAGGCCTCTCACAAGCAGGAGAGTTATGTTTTCAAATGAGATCTAATGATCTCTATTTATACAAAATGTAGATAACATAGTTTGTCCACAAATTAAGGAGTAAACCACAATATTAGGGGTCAAAAACCCTAATATTTCCCCCTTAACAAAGAAATATTAAACAATTAACTTAAAATTTAACTTTTTTCACAAATAAAACCCTAATTTAGGAGGATGTCACCCCTTTAGGGGACATTTTGCCACTTTGAGGAAATCGTTGGTGTTGGAGAAGCATGGATAGGCCTCCAAAGGCCACATTTCAGGCATCTAAGAACTCTCATCATGGTGAAGACCCTTCTTCTCCTCAAACATCCATGTGTCAAAAGAGTGGCACCTCACCACCATGCGCTAGCCCATAAGATCATGACGTCAAGCTCAAAAGTGGGACATTTTTCCCCTCCTAGGAAAATCATTTGGAAAGAAAGGGGTGGGATAGGTTGTCCAAGTCATCATCAAGGTATTCCAGGTATGATCTCTCTCATCTTGCAGGTGGACCCCTGACATCCAACCTATGGTCTTGTAGCCCCATGGAAGCCCAAGATAGGCTTCTTCTCCCAAATTTGTCCATGAACTAGGTCTTGCAAAGACAAATGAACATGCCCTCCAAGGATCTCAAGTCATAACATCATAATAAGTGAATCCAGTCAATAAATAAGCCATCAAAGCATGTTAATTAAAGATCACTATATCAAACAATTAACAACTCAAAGACACTATGTGACTTGTCAAGCTTAAATATGAGAGGGTTGACGAGGTGTCATATTGAGTAGGTCTTTCCCTAGGTCAAGGAGAGCTTCCAAGATATCCCTCTCTAAGTCATGCAAAGTGGATGAAGTGGTAGGGGTCAAGACTCAATGGGATTAGGGCTCATGACATACAAGGGGTCGTAATGTCTCATTCATGGGTTCCTTTGTAGAGGGTGTGTGGTACCTTCATCCACAATGCACTTTTTCCAAGCCGATCAATTTCCTTTTATATTTCTTTCTTTATACTTTCTTTCATAATATCATAAGGATAAATTGAAGGTCACTTCCCTGGCATGGTGACCAGGTGATGGAAATGTCACACACAAACACCTAATGAAAATGAGAAGGATGGATCATAATGAGACCCCCTTTATCTCAACCATGCAACTGAGAGCCATTGCCCTAGTTTGGTGACCAGATGATGGCAATGTCATACCACTATATATCCATGGACATGATAGGTCGGCTTGTGATGAGACCTTATATCCTTCAACTAACCATTTAAACATTTATTTATTATATTTTGGGTCCCCTTTATTCAAATATAAGTGTTTCATTCTTTCTTGGGTGATCTCTGGGTGAAGCATCTGGAAGGTTTATATAAGGATTTTATATTTTACCCAACACGAACCCCTCTAGGCATTTATCTTTTCTTGTTTAACTTGAGAAATTTGCTTTGATATCCACTCATGTGTTTGGAACAACCACTGTCTATATACCATATACCACTGACATCCTTGGTTTCTTGCATATAAGACTACATTTCACTTTGTTTTCTTTTTCCTCCATACCTTTTTATAATTGGGAATATTTATCTTTTTGTCATATTTTGACAATCTACATTCACTAGATTTATGACCATAGTTGTTGCATTTGTAACATTCAATATTGTAGTCTTGTAAGGGAGAGAAGGATTTATAATTTATTCTTTCTTCATTATCCTTATACTTTCTGCATTATCCTTTATACATTTCTTGCTTTGTACTTTCTATAAGCTTTACAGTGCATTGCTTTATATCAAAAAATTTTGCAGGAATAACAATAACCAAGAAAGATATATTGATTTCTGTTAGAGGGATTCCTTCTGATGATTCTATTCTTCCGGTGATATTCTTCTTTAGTAGGAAGTGCAGATTTCTATTCATTTGGGATGGTTTTCAATGGTGTTGTTCTTGTCTTGTTTTATTTTCTTCTTATGGGGTTTTTAAGAACATCTACATAGTTTCTTTTGTCATTTTCTTCTTCTGTAGAGGGATCATATCCTAGTCCTATTTTATCATTTGATGGTCTATGACTGCTAAGAATGTTATTTAGGATTTTTTAGCTTTTTTCAAACTTAGACTAAATATCTTTCTTTTCTAATTTCCCTTTTAGTTGAACTATTTCATCCTCCAATACCTTACATATTTGTTGTTTTTCATTGAGTTCTTTATTCAATATTTATTCTTTTGTTTTAGTTTCTTGGAGTTGAGGTTTTAACTTAATAATCAATCGTTCTGACTCACTAAGGGTTTTAGAAACTTCATTTTCTCTTGATTTAGTAATTTCTTCAATCTTTAGAAGTTGTTCCCTTAGTAGCTTGTTTTGCTTTTAGATTTTCTTAGTTCTTCAATTGCACGAATGAATTCTTCCTCGAGGTTCACTTATTCTTCATTTTCTGAATGATTATCATCTTCAGTTTTTATTCCCATAAATAAAATATATGGATCCTCTTCTTCACTTTCTTCAGATGAGCTATTGTCTTCTTGGGTAAAGAACATTTTCTTCTTCTGGTAGAACTTGTTCTTATCTTGGCTATTGCTTTTCTTCTAATTTTTTAAGGTTCTTTCATCATAACTTTTCTCCTTCTTAGGATAGGGAAATTTATTGGAAAAGTGTTTGATCCAGATGGATGTCGGTGGCCTCCCACCTATTCCAACTAGTTCATTTTGGCAGTTTTCCAGTTTGGCATTTTTTTTCCTAGTTTTCGGGTCCTTGACTTGCGAGGCCAGTTTGAGGCCCTAAACATCCTTTTTAGGCCTTTCCACAGTAAAATATAATTTTTGATAAATAGAAGTAGCAACAAAATTTGTATTCCTCAGATATACCTTTCCAACGAGCTATCGTGTGCCTAAAACGAAGATCGTATGCAAAAACTACAACCCTGGGAAGTTGATGTACTAACTTACCCAAACGGGGCCCACATGAATTTTGGCACTTCATCTCCTAGGGTTAGGTTTTTGGATGTCTAGGGTTTTTGACATTCCTGTTTATTGTAAAAATGCCTTCAACGCCTCATTGTAATCATCTTCTTGTGAATGAGTGCAATTGTCACGTCTCTTCTCAGAGATAAGCCGTCACCATTCCATCAAGCTTATTTTTCGCTACATTTTGGAGTTTCAACTTATTTCCTTATTGAATAGAAAACCCGTTTTACTGTATCTATGTTATTCTGTGTTAAGCATCTTTTAATAATCTGTATTCATTTCGTTCTTCTCATAAAATCCAGATCAGTGTCCAATTTTTCCACAGTTGAAACATATTAGAGGAATATTTCCTTTGTATTTCCCAGTCCCTTTCTTGAGTTTTTTCATGAAGTTGGTAATTTATTCATTAGATATATATGATAAATCGTCATTGGCCTTTTTCTCCTGCTTCATATTTGTTTTAGATGCTTTAAAGTTTGTTTATCCTTTTCATGGTTTTTCATTCCCTGTTCTCATATCATATGCTGTAAAAATTCCATGAAGTTGATCTACTGTGATTTTGTCAAGTTCTGGACTATCTTCAATTGTGGAGATATTAGCATCATATCTCATAGGTAATGACCTTAAGATATTTTGTACAACAGGTTTATTGGTAAGTTCTTCTCTTGCTGCTCTGATTGAATTAAATACCTCATCCACCATATGAAAGTATTTAACAATGTTCTCTTCTTCTTTCATTCTCAAATTTTCAAATTGATCTCTATAGGTTTGTAGTTTGGCTTCCTTGACTTTGTTATTGCCTTCATATACAACCTCTAATTTGTCCCATATTTCCTTATATGACTTACAATGCATTACCTTGACACATATTGAATTTTTCAATCCTCCTAGAATGGCATTAACAACTCTTGAGTTGTCAATGCAAATCTTCTTTCCTACAGTATCTATGGGTGGAGTAGATGGTGCAGTGTAACCATATACAACAGATTTCCAGACATCAAAACCAAGAGCCAACGTGTATCTTTTCATCCTTATTTTCCAAAGAGCATAACCACCTCCATTAAATAATGGTGCTTTGTTGAATGACATTCCTTCTTACTAATCCATTTCAGGATCTGCCTTCCAGTTATTAGAGTGTGTTGAAGGCACTGGCTCTGATACCAAATGTTGGAAATACTGAGAGGGGGGGGGGTGAATCAGTATTACCTATTTTTAACCAATTATTAATTACTTTGTTATTTTATTAATCTCCACAAAGATCAACAATGGACTTGTACATAAAATCAATTATATAAATATAATTAACATGAATTAACAATTTTTTATAGAGAATAATTTGAGATAGTGAAGGACACCAATCCTTTTTAGAGCACCAAATCTAGGACACACGGGTCCCCCTTCAGGAAACCAATCTTAGGAAGCACCAAATCCCTTATTTTTAGGGCACCAACCCTAGGAATCATAAACTCCCTTGTCTTTAGCGAACCAACCCACACCAACTCCCTTGTCTTTAGGGAACCAACCCTAGGAAGCACCAACTCCTTTTTATCAACACTTTACTTAGTAAAGGATGTGAATCGTTCATTTCTCTTCCCTTCCACCCTCACTGCATAAGTATCATCAATTCTTCTTCTTTGGACCCTGCTTCTATTTTTGGTCTTTGATCTAGACTGCAGAGACACTTCTTCTTCATCGTTCTTTCTTGCCTATATAGTCTTCCAACTGGTGTGATCTTTGAATAATTGTGTCCCTTTTTTTGGACCATTTCATCTCTTCATTTAAGTTAACAATAATACCGTTTGTTTTTCCTCCATTATTATTCATACATTATCGTGAAAGCTTTTCAATTTAGTGAGAGAACTTTTCATAAATCGATCACAAATATGGATAGATTTCTTTTAACTCGATCCCATGCCTCTTTATTTCATTCACAATTTAAATTGATCAGATCTAATATTTATTATTATATTTTTAATGCATTGCAAGTTTTGTATTACTTAAGATAAATCAGGACACAATCCAAATCCTATATGGTTCAATGTTCCTTCTTGATCGAGAAAAAAATCTTCCTCTGTGTGTTAAATTTCACATAGAAACACTTCAGGACCTCTATTCCATACGACCACAAGAGATGGCTAAGTGTTAAGACAAACATGTGCTTAATCACTTATCAAGATAAATGATCACGTTTTAATTTGGATGTTGAGATGGACATCTATCATTTACTTAAAACTTCAGAGATTCATTACATGTAAAATGCATTACAAGTATAAAGTAAACTTTAGACAATTCAACAGAGTCCAAATAAATTGGATTTGATTGTTGTGCAGCTGAAGCATAAATACAGTAATATTTAATAGCAATTAAGTAAGAGCTCACAACAAATAGACAATGAAAACAATCCCACAATGAATACAATATTTACATGGAAAAAATATTTTAAGGGAAAAACATATGGGGAAATGATAATCAGTATTCTTATTATTCAAGGGAGAATTACATTCCACCTCTACTGTATGCATAGATATATAGTATCTATTAGACAATTAGACAAATCGGTTACAACCTGATCCACCCATTACACAAACTGATAACTATAGGTGGAGATTGTTGAAATTAGTTGGAATTTTTCAACAATCTCCACCTTGAAAACAATTTACTTGATATATCATGCCTGAATTAATTCATCACCTTTTCTACAAGACAAGAGAAGTCAAACACCATCATAGATTCTCTAACAAAACTAGTTTCGTGAACATGTCTGCAAAATTCACTTTTGTATGGACCTTCTCTAGAGACACCCCCCTTCATCAACATAATTTCTTACAAAATGGTATTTAATAGAAATGTGATTTGTCTTACTGTGACAAGCTATATTTCTATCCAAATCAATAAAAAAATGACTATCGTAGAATACTTTCACCTTGTCCTACATCCTTCCAAACTCACCCAGCAAATCTTTTAACCAAATTGTCTCCTGGAATGCATGTGAGGAAGCCATATATTTTGCCTCAGTAGTGGATAAAAAAACTATGTTTTGAAGCTTTGACATCCAACTAACAGGTCCTCCTACAAGAGTAAAGACATATCCTAAAGTGGATCTTCTTTTGTCCAAGTCACCTGCAAAATTTGAATCGACATAACTGCAAACTCAATCACTGGAACCATGATAGGTGATAGAATAATTACTTGTGCCCCTAAGATACCGAAGCACCCATTTTACTGCTGCCCAATTCTCTTTACCTAGATTTTCCATGTATCTACTAACAACACCACTTGCATGTGATAATATGGTATAGTACTCACTATCGCATACATCAAACTTCCTACAACATTAACATATGGTACACAAGACATATAATCATTTTCTTCGCTATTACTAGGACATAAACTCGAAGAAAGATTGAAATGGGAAGCTAAAGGGATTTGTATGGATTTCACATTATTCATACCGAATATCATAAGTATTTTCTCCACATACTTCTGTTGTGACAACCACAACTTACCATTTTTCCTGTCTCTGTGTATCTCCATGCCCAAGATTTTTTATGCTGCTCCTAGATCCTTCATATCAAACGCCCTAACCAACTGATCCTTTAACCTGTTGATTTCGACCATGCTTTTTCTTGCAACAAGAATATTATCATCATATAACACCAAAATAATGAATATACCATTTTCCAACTTTTTAAAGTAAACACAATGATCATATTCACTTCTTGTAAAATTTTGGCTCACCATGAAGGAATCAAAAGTCTTGTACCATTTCCTGGGTGACTTCCTCAGGCCATACAATAACTTCTTGTGTTTGCAAACAAACCTATTATTGTGATCATGAACAAACCCTTCTGGTTGTTTCATCTATATATCCTCATCCAAAGCTCCATGTAGAAATGTTGTTTTAACATCTAGCTTCTCTAACTCAAGATCAAGTAAAGAAATTAGTGCTAACACAACACGAATTGAAACAAGATTCATAACTGGTAAAAATATTTCATGAAAATAAATACCTTCCTTTTGAGAATACCATTTTTCTACCAATCTTGTTGTATACCTTTCAACTTTATCATCCATACCCTTTTTCAATTTGTAGACCCACTTGCAACCGACAACCTTCCTATCCTTTAGAAGTTCTACTAGGTCACGTGTTTTATTCTTCTCTAATGCATCCATTTATTCTTTCGTATCTTTTTTCCATTTAACACTTTCAGATACATTCATTGCTTGCTGATAACAACTAGGTTGTCCATCATTAGAAACCAAAGCCATAGATGAAACATAATCGTCATACCTTGTAGGAGTATTCCTAACCCATGTAGATCTCCTTAGAGATGGTTGAGGCATATCCACAATTTCTTGGATATTTTCTTCCTCTTCATATTCTTCTTCTAGAACTTATTCATGCTCCTCCCTTTTGTAAATTCTAACCTTGTACAATATCTACTGCAAACAGATATTCAGAAAAAAGAACAGAAAAGATACAATGGAAAATACAAACATTACACAGAGATTTTTCCCCTGGAAACCCAAACCGGGAAAACCAACATATTCTATATTCATTCATTGGGTTACAATGTTTACAATACAAAATACATATAGGAGCCAGTGGCATCCAAAACCCTAACCCAATGACCTAGATTAGTCCAAAACCCTAATTCCTTAACCGGAAATAGAAAAACCATTGGCAAAAACCATGTGCCGAAAAAACTACCTAAATACATGACATATTTCCTGAGGCAGGTGTCACGTTTCCCTGTTATGGTGCAAGTTGTAGGTTGGGAAAAAATCAACCCAACCACAAGGCAAGTGTTACAAGTTGGGAATCCTACACCCTATGTCACCTCGATGTAGGTACCACACTTCAAGGGTGACTAGGTCACTCTAGGGAGGCAATCTCGATGACCCTAGGGGGATTGAGATGGAGATGGGGGGAAATGGAGGTAAAGTCCCTAGAGGTCAAATATAAGTGGAAGAAAAGGTAGGGAAAAATTCCTTGCAATTCAAGTAATTGTTTCCCCATAGATATAGTACTTCTCTGGATGATTGTACTGTTGGATTACTGAGAGGGGAGGTGAATCAATAATAGGGAAATATAATCCTTTTTAACCATAAAATGAAACTGTTATATCAATATAGCATTATCATCCAATAGTTTAAGAGTAAATAAACAATGAACAAATGAGAAATCATACACATACACAATACACCTATGTTTTTACGTGGAAACTCAAAGCGGGAGATAACCACATAATGCTTTTTCTTATATTTCTTTAAGAATTACATTCATTGTATTAGCACCAGAAGTCACCCCTGGATTGCGATAGAGGTGAGCTTGATATCCATCAGTATTTTATGTCACAGGTTGGTTTTCAAAGAGGTCAAATGGGCGCAGAATCAATATTATATCGTTTTAACTCATAAAACTTGATTTGGAAAGCACAAGCAGGTGAGGTATTGGTTTAACTTCAGTCAGTAGGTTGTAGTAAGGGTGAGTAGGGGGAAGACTTAGTGAGAAAATGTAGAGGTCTTCCGAGGACATTAGGTCTTCCAACAACCCAAAGAGGAAAAACTTAAATGCAAGAACTTCTCGAATTTAAATCTCAAAGAAACTGAAAGGAATTACAACAACACTATAAACAAACATCCATTATAATGCAATCACAAAAATTCAAGTGAATCAGTCAATCATGAACTCTTTCAGTATCAGAGGCAAACAAGATGTAGTAAGGAAAGTTGATTGTTATTAAACAAGAAGTCTCAAATACATATACATAACCAGAGAACCAATAGTGCTCATTAAAACTTTACAAATCGGGAGCTTATCTCAACCATCGACCATTACAAAATATGAAAATTGAGTATTTATACTCAAAACAACCTGCCAACACCAGGAGTGTGAACTGTCTATAACAATCAAAACTTTGCATCTGTATCTTCTTCTGCTAGGCTGCACTTGCACTCCTCTGTTAGATGCAAGATAAGATCGACATGGCTCTGGTAGGGAAATCCATCCACAGGGGTACCATGGGTTGACCGCTCTAGAACCTCCATGCCTTCCATTTATGGATTGAGCCAAGGTCTCAACTGTTGGCGTCAGAAGTCACTCCTGGATTGCAGGAGGAGTAAGCCTGAGGCCCATCAGTTTGAATGTCACGATTTGTTGATAAAGGGTGATGAACGGAAGTAAACCCAGAACGATATCATTCTAACTCAGAAACTAGGCCAGACATCCACAAGCAGATGAGATCTTGGTTCAATTTCAGGTAGCAAGTTGTAATAAGGGTGATTAGGAGGTATACTTCTGTGAGGAAAAGTGAAGGGCTACTGTGGGCTTCGGGCTTCCAATAGCCTATAGAAGAAAACTTTGAACATAAGAACTTCTTATATTCAAAAGCCAAAACACTAAAAGAACGTAACAGAGCTTATAATAAATCCTTTATTATAACACAGTCACGATGATTCATGTGAATCATTCAATCATGAACCCTTTCAGTTTGAGATCGAAACAAGATGAAAAAGAGAGTTGCCTTACATTAAACAAAGAAATTTCATATACAGATACATAGCCAGGAAAACTAGTGCTTCATTAAAACATTACAGTCGGGAGCTCTGCTCTACCATCCATCCCCCAGAAATACAAAAACTGAGTGTATATACTCAGGGAAATTTTCCCCCTTCGCAGCAGGAAGATAGCTGAGACATTAAAGTCCAAATTAGCGTGTGCAGGCTCCTCAGGCAAACTTGGACGGAACTCCTTCGTCAGACACCATCTTAACTCAGCATGGCTCTTGCAGGGGGACCTGCATACAAGGGTACCACGGGCTGATTGCTCCAGGAATTTTCCACGCCCTCCATTTATGAGTTGAGTTGAGGTCTCAACCACCTGCTCAATATTCATTAATTGCTTCTTCCATGGAGGGTGGTCGAGACTGAAAACATAGAGAGAGACCCCGTGTCCTTTGAAATCCCAGTGGCTGGAATGTCGAAATGGCTCCTTGGCACTTTTCTCATTTCACATTTTAGAGTTTCGAAATGCAGTGGAAGAGAGAGACCCCATGTCCTTTGAAGTCCCGGTAGCCGAAATGCCAAAATGGCTTCTGAGCACTTTTCGCATTTCGTGTTTCGAGGTTTCGAAATGCAGTGGAAGAAAGAGACCTTGTGTCCTTTGAAGTCTCGATAGCCGAAATGCCGAAATGGATTCTGGGCGCTTTTCGCATTTCGCGTTTCAGGGTTTCGAATTGCAGTGGAAGAGAAACCCTTTGTCCTTTGAAGTCCTGGTAGCTGAAATGTCGAAATGGCTCCTGGGCGCTTTTCGCATTTCGTGTTTCGGGGTTTCGAAATGCAGTGGAAGAGAGAGACCCCATGTCCTTTGAAGTCCCGGTATCTGAAATGTCGAAATGGCTTCTGGGCACGTTTCGCATTTCACGTTTCGAGGTTTCGAAATGTAGTGGAAGAGAGAGACCCCGTGTCCTTTGAAGTCCCAGTAGCCAAAATGTCGAAATGGCTTCTGGGCACTTTTCGCATTTCACGTTTCAGGGTTTCGAACTACAGTGGAAGAGAAACCCTTTCTCCTTTGAAGTCCCAGTAGCCGAAATGCTGAAATGGCTTCTGGGCGCTTTTCACATTTCACGTTTTGGGCTTTCTTGATGCAGCGGAAGAGAGAGACCCCGTGTAACTCTGTGACTCAAGCCTACCCGATGACCGTCGATCTGCTCCATCTGTGGATTCTCTCCGTTGAAAACAAAATGCTCGCTTGCTTGATTTTAAGCCCGAAATGGACTTCTCCTATGTGTTGCACTCGACATTCATGACTGCGGCCTTTGAATAAAACACATTTGATGGGTTTTTAAACCCCATTTCTACGCATTTACACCAAGGGCCTGGAATCAGAGAGAAACACCACGTTGCAAGAATTGGCGCTAACATTAGGATCCATGGGGGATAGAGTCTTCCCTGCGATGCTCTAAGAACTCCTTCTGCAGTTCCAGTTGCCTTCTGTTGGGCTATGGAGTCATTTATTAAGCTGAAAATAAACAGAAAAACAATAAAAACAATATTTACAAAAAACAAAGAGGAGTCGTCTAAGGCTCAAACAAAACATTTCTTCAGGAAATGCCCATTTACTGGGTCGTTAAAAACTTCTTCACCCTCCAAATCTTGCAACCTGTACGTGTTATTTAATAATACTTTGGCGATTTTGAAGGGCCCGATCCAAAGGGAATCAAACTTGTTGTGTTTTCCCCTATCCTTCCTGGGTGCATCCCACTTAAGCACCAAATCTCCCACCTCAAATTCCTCTTTCCTGACCTTCCTGTCAAAGGCCTGCTTGATCTTATACTGATGACTATGAGCTATGTCCATTACCTGCTCCCTGACCTGTTGCACTTCCACCAACTGAAGAATTCTTCTGATCATATGGTCTGGCTCTCCTTCTGTTGGAAATATGGCTATAACAGAGATGACGCAGATGGTCAAGGTTGGAAATATGGCTATAGCAGAGATGACGCAGATGGTCAAGGTTGGAAATATGGCTATAGCAGAGATGACGCAGATGGTCAAGGTTGTCATTGATGGCAATCGGTCATATGGTCAAGGTTGTCATTGATGGCAATCCGTTGGTTATAGAGCACGCACAAGAGATGCTGGAAAACAGAAGCTGAAACAAAGTGCTGAAACAAGGCTGGAACACAGATGCTGGAACACAAATGCTGAAACACAAATGCTGGAACACAGATGCTGGAACGCTTATGCTGAAACACAGTGTTGTAACAGCTGAAACACAGTAATGTTACATATGCTGAAACACAGCGCTGGGATGAAACACAGTGCTGAAACAGAGCTGGAACACAGAAGTTGAATCACAGATGCTGGAACACAGATGCT
>SNQJ01S0060989.1:43794-54837 GCA_010110895.2 Picea sitchensis | reverse complement strand
TGACAAGGCTTGAAAAATGCTCAAAAATGAAAGTGCTCGGAATGCGACGAAACTAGCGCCATTGTGTCTGTCTTGTCTTCTTGATTTTGGAAGTATATTTACTTCATCAAACAGGCTCGGTATGTAGAAGATATCACGTTCTGTCCGAAGAGGCAAACAGGCAAAAAAAAGGGGATGAATGTATAGTTCGTACAATCCATACAGTGCCATGTGGCATGCTGACTGTACAGGCCGTATGGTCTATACAGATGATGTGGTAGCTCCAGGGTGTGACATGTGGCAGTCTAATTTGGCGTACGGGTAGACAGTTGGACCAATCCCTGGGTGACACATGTCACCATTGTAAGGGTGACACGTGGCACGGATGACGTCAACAGGTACGTGGTAGAGGCTGACAGCTGGTAGGTGATGTGGACCACTTGGAAAGTGACACTTGGAAGATTTTTATTAGCGGTTGATGTGCCACGTGGCCAATTCACAGGCTGCCACATGGCACCATGTGGTTGGCTCTCCAGTTTTGTGTAAAAGTTATATGGCTTGGCCGGGAGTCGAACCCGCGACCTCCCCTCCGGGAAACGGACTGGAAGGACCGGGCTAGCCAACAATCCAACGGGTGGTTCCTGTTATACATATGGTGCAAATAATATTTAAGTTTTTTCAATGTTTCAAATGGCGGGGAAAAGGGCCGAGGCTTAGCCCCAACCCATGGTTCAACGAACACGACCACATGACCAGAGCTCGAACGGAGGGGTTTAACCAGTGCAGGGGTGTAATGGATAGGGTCCAGCCCTTAGATCCTGGGTGGATCCCACAGGACCAGGGCATATCCAAAAAAAGGGTGCGGTTATATAACTATTGGCCTATGGATTTATGCTAACATGCCACAACCGGGAGCCAGCGCAAAGAAAGGGGCCAGTGCTTGGCCAAAAATAGGCCATGTGACTATGAAAAGGGGGCGCGCACCAAGGCCTAGGGGCTTATGCCTAATTTTAATTCAAAAGTGGGTTTTTGATTAATTTTTGGATTTTTATTTGTTATTCAGCCTGATTTTAATTGATTTTCTCCATTTTTGGGAGATATTGGGCATTTTTGGAGCCCAAATTTTGGGAGGAAGTTGGAGATGAACAACCAACTTCAGATCTATATAAACCAGGCCTGTTTAAGGCCATGTAAGGATAGTAAAGGTCATTTAGAGTAGAGTTATGATGAAGATAAGCCAAGCCAAATCCATTTTTATGCAGGGAAGATATTGAGGAGCAGACGTTGTTGGGCCATTTCTGGGAGCTATAGATGTCTGTTTTGCGTGCTGTTTTCTTTGTAGGGTTCTAGAGATATGGAAGAACATGAAAATATTAGTTTTTTAGCCAATTTTCACTGCAGTGATTTAATTTTGAGCTTTTGAACAAATATAAAGAAGCCTCCCCCACAGAGACAAAGGCCCGAAGACGTAGGTAAAGTTGTGCCGAACTCCGTTATCAATTCTCGTGCTTATGGTTTGTTGTCTACTATTTCATTTCAGATCTGCACATATGTATATGGATGTCATGATTCCTCTTCTTTCCTCATTCTTTCACTAAGTTTCTCAAATGGTTAATTAACGCATGCAAAATTAAAACTCAACCATAGTCATTGAAAGATCTGACGGATCATCAAGATCGGTTACGATCCTTCGAACATGAAAGTAGCTGAGGAGATGATTAAGAAAAATAATGCTGACATAGCCTCCTTAAGGAAACAACTGAAACTGCCACCAACAGAAGATTCACATGCGAAGGATATGGTAGAGAAAGAAGGAGAAAAAGATGAAATGCTCAAACTACTCATGGAGCAGAATGCACAACTAAAGGAAATGGAGGCCGAGATGGAGAAACTGGTGAAAGAGAAAGAACAGCTGAAGCCAATGGAAGTCATTCCATTGAGTTCCATTCCAATATCAAGAGTGAGCATAGATTCAGTGACAGAAGTCCCATCCGTGACTCCACTGACATCCCTGGAAAAGACAGTCGAATTGGCTAAATATATGGAAAAGATGAACCTGCAGGAAACAAAGATCGACAGGATCAAAAAGGAGATTGAGAACCTTGAGGAACTCAAATCTTCCTTTCAGATCAGCCTCTCCAACGAAAGGTGTCATACCATCTCAAACAAGAGTTACAACAACTCCGGAAGAAAACAGTGGCAGGTAAAACTTTGGCCGAGGTTAAAGAAAGTGTCTGGACAGACATCACCAAGTCTATGAACAAGATATGGCCCATGATACAGATCATGTTTGAGCAGAATGAATTGCTACAGAGAAGCAAATAGGCCATTGAGAAGATCAGATCAAAATTGGGAGAGATTCCCACATAGGCTAATGAAATCATCAAGTTCCTAAATTCTAAGACCAGAGAGGAAATGGAAGAGATGAATATTGAAGACAGAACAGAGACCATCCTTGAGGTCAAAAGAGTTTTGACCAAGAGAGGATTAATGCTTCAGTTGGAAGGAAAGGTTTAGGCCATGGACCTAGGGGTACAAAGTTTTTTTAGTAAGATTGAGGCTCTACAGAAGAAAGGTCTTCCTGGTTTGAAGGTAATCAATGATAAATTGATGACACTCCCAGACTACAAAAAGAGACTCGTCGATGTTGCTAAGGATAGTTCCAAGTTTTCAGGAATTCAAGGTAGCATCACTGGAAAATCATTTCTATATGCACTTCAGTGGGACATCAGTATTCAGCATGAGATTCGATACATCTTCGTCACCAAACCTACCTTCACCAAATACATAGAAATGGATGAAGTTTATCGAAGGCTACTCAAAGTCAACATGCCTAGTCATCTTCGATGGGAAGAACTCTGTGATCTGATTGAGTAGAAGATGACTTGTCCCAGCCCAGTCATTTGTCCAGTTAGATGAGGTCGTGCAGAGGCGTCACCAATGGTCCACCCAGAAAAAAAGCATGCAGTTGTGACACATCATCAAGCAGTTCTTAGATTTATGAAATTTGTTAAGTTAGTTAGGCTAAAAATAGATTTATCACGTCCTGGTCATTAATGACAAGATCGTTTGTAATTTTGAGTTATAGATACTTCATATTTCAAAGTATTGAGGGTTGTTGATCTTCACACCCTACAAGTTATCAGACTGTAATATTTTTGAAGAGATCTTCCATTAATACAAAGAGACACTTTTACAGGATTCTTGCGTGTATTCACTGGTGATGTTGTTCTCTCTAAGTTAAATGTTATTCTCACTTTGTTATCATATTGTTTTCTAAATCTAAACTTTGGAAGTATTGAAAGTTGTAGGATTTATCTCGTATACCTTGTTTCTGACTTGAAATATTTTAGTGTTTAATATTCTCATTTTACAATAAAGAAATTCTTAATTGCTTCTTTGTTGTAATTGTCTTTCTCATATTTTATGTTATTCCTCATTTATGCTACTAAAGAATCCAGTGATTATATTATCTCGCCCTGTGAAAGGTTCCTTTTCTTTTCCTGGTTTTGATTTCATCTTTATGACACGGACCCCATAGCCCAATGGATGTGTAAACTGTCTCAACCAACTCAACAAACACTATGACACAAAATCGACTTTTCTATTTATCTAGCCTAATATTAAAAAAATTTGAAACATATCTAAATCATATAGATAGATCCCTCTCTGAAGTTGGAAGGGATAGATCCCAGCTTCAAAAGCGGTTGGATAAAGTTACCTCTCGTAGATTTCTTCTTCCGAACAACCTCTAGGAAATTTACAGAGCACTAACATAGTGGCGACTCCACTGGGGACAAGAACATAACCATAATTTTATAGCTTTACGTTTTCTTTTCCCTAGAAGAAAGTGTGTTCCTGAAATATTGCAAATTTGAGAAGAAATTAATGTTTAGAGGTTGATTAAAATTTGTACATATTATTTTCAGACTCATAAAACTAAAAAGTATAAATATAAAAATCGAAAAGAAATCTGGCTCCCAAGAAAGTTTATACTCGATCTCAGCTGAACCGAGAACCTGCGATATTAACAGACAACCCAGAATAGTTGCTCAGTTAAAAGACCGTAGTTGAAGGTTCAGTAAGTCATACTCCCTTTCATAAGTCCCTTTCCTGTTCAGGTGGGCTCGTTACCCTTCAAAACCCTGACTTCGACAACCTTTCCAAACAAAGCCTGGTTAGGACAAGATCCGATAGTTTTGTGACTGGAATCATTTTGGACCCAACCATTTTGCAACCCCAGACTCATGAAGTTCTATCCCCCACTACTAAACCACAAATCACTC
This sequence comes from Picea sitchensis, assembly GCA_010110895.2. Classification (NCBI taxonomy): domain Eukaryota; kingdom Viridiplantae; phylum Streptophyta; class Pinopsida; order Pinales; family Pinaceae; genus Picea; species Picea sitchensis. The sequence goes on along the minus strand of SNQJ01S0060989.1, from coordinate 50,572 downwards.
CCTCAGTGCTAGCTAGTCCCTCCTCATCCTCGTCTTCAGTCGCTACCTCGCTTATCATCCAGTTTGTTATCCCACCTCCTCCACCTATCATGGCAGCCAGATATGCTCCCTTGGTGTTGTTCGCACATCTTCATGCTATGCCCCAAGACTATCAAACGAGACTTCCACAGTTCGATGGAATAAGACCTTTGAACACCCAACAACATGTTGATAAAATGAATGATTATTTTGACCTGCACGAAGTAGATGAGGCTGATGTTCAAATGAGATTGTTTGCCCAAAGTTTGACAGGTGACGTTAAGAAATGGTACAAAGGTTTACATGCCACCTTAGTCCTTGAACTTACTGCATTTCAAAGGAGTTTTCTAGACAGATGGGAGGTAGAGAAAAACCCTCTCCAAATATTGTCAGAATACGAAAATATTAGGAGAAATCAAGGTGAGATAGTACAAGATTACTGCACTCATTTCAATAACTTGTACAATGCAATCCCAACCGAAATTAAACCTCCACAAGGTTTGGCATTGATAAAATTCCCTGATGTTTTTGATGCCGATATGTCGTATCAACTAAGGGAAATAAATTCTACCACCCTGGAAGACATGCATAAAAGCGCAATAAGTGTGGAGGCCAATTTGTTAGCAAAAGGGCACGACAGAGGTCAGAGAGGAGAGTCACAATTAAAGAGGAACCTTCCACATCAACTTCCGATTCCAAATTGGATTCATTGGCCCGAGCAATGGAAAGAATGATGGAAAGACTTACTGTGTCAGAAAGAAATCCTCCAAGAGAAAACCCAACAGCTCCTCAAGTTCGGAATCCTAACTTCAGGAGAAACCCTGCTCAAATCAGACATAGAGATCCTAGGGATCAAAGAGAGAAGAGAGGTCTGAATCAGTAGATCAGACCTCCCCTACAAGAAAATTATGCTGATGAAGGAGAAGAAGCGATTGAGGAACTAGAGGATACTCACATAAACCTAATGGGAATTCACAATAAAAGAGCTATTTTCCTTACCCAAGAAGAGCAAGAAATTTTCCTTCTCAATCAAACAAAAGTAAGTGAAGAAGCTGAAGATGCCGAAGAGTAGGCATTCGAAAATTCCATTTTGGAGGTACATCGACAGTACAATCTATGAAGTGAAAAGACTGAAGGAAGTTCCCCAAAAAAGACAATTGAAACGAAGAAGATAGTCGAAACCAAGAAATCCTCTAAGCCATCTGTCGAGAAGATTCCTGAGAAGAGTACTGCCGAAGTTCCCATGAAAAGAAACTTTACTATTCTGAAAAGATCGCCACAGCCTGAGGTTTCATCAATTAATCAACCAAGTACTTCTGGCCAGAAGAATGTGGTAGACAAACCAGAATTGATGAGCCAAAGCAGAGTCCCTACACCTTTCAGCCTCGAAGGGGGATTAGCCAAAGTAAAAATTCCCAATTCCACTTTCCGAGTTGATGAACAAAGACACTTATCGTTCACGAGTGATTAAAGAGATAACCATTGAACCTGATATAGGTACAAAATCCTTAACCGTTGGATCAACAAACCATTCAGATATTGTGAACCTTACAAATGATCAACCTGAACTTCTGTTCGGACTTGAAGTAGATGGCCGAGACGATAATGGTGATGTCACTCCTTTTTACATCAGTCTAATTATACATGACCTGATCTTTCATAATGCTATGCTGGATTCGGCTACTTCCCACAATCTGATCCCTAAAGCAGTGATGGAGAAACTGGGACTGGAGGTCACCAGACCTTACAAGGATTTACATTCATTTGACCCTAGTAAAGTTAGATGTATTGTTTTGATCAAGGACCTATGTATCACCCTGGTTTAGATTCCTACAAAGAGCATGGTCATGGATGTGGTGGTTGCAGACATTCCCTCGAAGTATGAAATGTTGCTATCCCGGTCTTGGGGGGAAAAGTTGAGAGGTACCCTACAACTAGATATGTCGTATGCCACTATCCTAGTTTTCGGGCAACAAAGATGGTTGTATAGAGAAACATTGATGAAATACATGGTCAGTAGCCAAGAAAAACAACACAACTATCCTTTTTACTCTGCGCATTCTGACTTGGATTGTTTTATCCCGTATAATGATGGTGACATGGAAGAGAAAAACACTCAGCTGGGAGAAGATACATCTGGTCCGGATGAAGGCCAAGAAATCATCAAGGTAGAAAGAAAGAAAAACGTGATAACTGAAGAATTGTCGGCAGATTTCTGGAGCATGGATTTTGATGGAGCAGTAAACAAACAAGGAGTCAGAGTGGGAGTTTGGCTGCACAATCACAGAACCAGGTGTTTAGAAAACCATTCTTACAAATTAAATTTCCAATACACTAACAATATCACCGAGTATGAAGCCTTGATGCTCGGTCTGAAACTTTTGAAAAGAGTTGGTGCCAAACAGATTATGGTAAGCAGTGATTCTGAGTTAATAATCAAGAAAATTAAAGGTGAGTATGATACAAAACATCCCCGTCTTAGAGCTTATAGGAATGTTTTTCTTGATGCCCTGAGATGTTTCATTGAAGTTGATTTGCAGGTAATGCCGAGGGGACAACATTTTGGCAGACGGATTGGCTACATCAACAACCACATGTAAGATTCCCTTTCACTCAACTCGCCCATACACAGTAGAGGTGAAGTGCAGACCAACTGTTCCTGACAATATCAGGTACTGGAAAGTGTTTGGTAATGATGATAAAATCGAAGACTTTCTGTAGTGTAAAATCGATTTTGAATGTACCAATATAGATTTAGAGAACGAAGATGAAAATGTAAATAGATCTGATTTTGAAAATGATAGCGTAAATAGCATAGATTCAGGAGAATTAGGCGATGATGAGATGGAGATTGATATTCTGCATTTGAAAAGTAATGTTTTACCTAGGGGTCTAGTTCCTTTAGAGGACTTTTTTTATTTTAACGATGTAGCCAAAAAACCAAAAATTGAAGGCAGTGGACAAGAAGTAGAAGATTGTAATATAGGGACAGAAGAGAAACCTAGGATGGTCAAATTGTCCAAATCATTGCCCCCTAAGAAAAAACTCAAATACATTGAGTTGTTCCAAGAATATTCAGATGTCTTTGCCTAGGGTTATGAGGATTTGAAGGCTTATGATACCAGCATCATACAAAACAAGATTCCAATAAAAGAAGACCAAAAACCGTTCAGACAGAAACTTAGGAGAATAAATCCCAAGTTACTCCCTCTGATAGAAAATGAAAACAAAAAAATGTACGATGCCAAAATCATAGTCCCATTACGTTTTTCCAAATGGGTCTCCAATTTGGTCCCGACACGCAAGAAACCTGGGGAAATCAGGCTTTGCATTGATTTCCTAAATCTGAATAAGGTCTCCCTGAAGGACAATTACCCCTTGCCAAAAATGGACCACATACTACAAAGGGTAGTCGGATCTAGTCGAATCTCTTTGTTGGATGGTTTCTCGGGTTATAATCATGTCCTTGTTCACCCAGATGACCAAGACAAAACCACTTTCACTACACCATGGGGCACTTTCATGTATGTGAAAATGCCTTTTGGTTTGATGAACGCTAGAGCCACTTTCTAGAGAGCGATGGACATCGCCTTTGTGGAAGAGTTAGGTAAGTTTATAATCATCTATCTAGATGATGTAACTGTGTTTTCCCAATCTGATGACGAGCACCTGAGACATCTCAGACGAGTTTTTGAGAAATGCAGGAGGTTTGGGATTTCTTTAAATCCTAAGAAAATCCTTTTCAGACTAGAGGAAGGAAAACTGCTAGGGCACATAATCTCCAAGGAAGGAATCAAAATAGACCCTAGCAGAATCGAGGACATACAAAAATTAGAACACCTAAGAAACATCAAAGAATTGCAGTCTTTTACTGGAAAAATAAATTTTCTACGAATATTCATACCCAATCTGGAAGAGCTTCTCAGAAACATTACAAATATGTTAAAAAAGGATGTAAAAAAATAAATGGGACACCGATTCCAGACAGTCTTTCGAACAAGTCAAACGAGCACTCACATAGGCCCCTGTCTTGATCAGTCTTGATTTTACCAAGGATTTCTATCTTTTTTCTTTCGCTTCCAAACATACCATTGCAGTGGTATTACTACAGAAGAACATCAAAGGGTATGGACAACCCATAGCTTTCTTCAGCAAAGCATTAAGATATGCTGCTTTGAATTACAAGATAATGGAGAAACAAGTTTTTGCCTTGGTGAAAGCCATCAAAGATTTTAGAGTCTACATTCTCCATTCCCACACCATTGCATATGTTTTGAATGTGGTAGTAAAAGACATTTTGACCCAGGACAATCCGGATGGAAGAAGAGGAAAATGGATTGTTGTCATTTTAGAATATGACATAGATATTAAGCCTACAAAACTAATTAAAGGTCAAGGCCTAGAAAAATTAATGGTTGAATCTAATTTCCATGCTCTTGACATTAATTTCTTAGCTGCAGCAGATGAACAGGGTGAGACGGTGACTCCAAGCATGAGAGAGGTATCTCTCAACTCTCCATGGTATGCAGACCTTATATTTGTTTTGCATAATTTACAAGCTCCCCCTTGTTTGACTAAGACTAAAGCTAGATTTTTGAAGTTGAAAGCATTGAAATTTTGCATTCTAGAAGGCAATCTGTATTGGAAAGATCCTGGAGGTATTCTGTTAAACTAATTATTGAAAGATGAAGCTTACAAAGTGTTACAATAATTTCATGCAGGAGAATGTGGTGGCCATTTGAACTGGAAGGTCACAACCAACAAAATCCTCAGAGCCGGATTCTATTGGCCCGCTCTATTCATTGATGTACATCATACAATAACTTCATGTCATCAATGTTAGTTGTTTGAAGGCAAAAGGAAACTCATCCATCTACCCCTGAAACCGATCTTAGTTGAAGCCCCTTTCCAGCAATGGGGATTGGACTTCATTGGAGAAATACACCCCCCTTCTTCAGGCCAGCACAGGTGGATTCTCACTACCACAGATTATTTTACCAAATGGATCGAAGAAGTACCAAGCATGCAAGCCACTGATTCTGTTATTATCAAATTCCTTGAAAATAATATCTTGTCTCGCTTTGGATGTCCTAGAAAGATTATAACTGATAATGAAACTACTTTTCGATCAAAGAAACTCATAGATTTCTGCAACAAGTATCACATTGGTTTGGGACATTCCACAGCTTATTACCCTCAGGGGAATGGGCTGGCGAAATCTTCAAACAAAACCCTGGTAAACATCATCAAGAAAAAATTGTAGGGAAACACAAAATCATGGAATAACAAGTTGGTGTTCGCATTATGAGTTGACAGACTGACCACCAAAAGGTCAATCAGTATGTCACCATATCAGCTAGTCTATGGCACATAAGTAGTTTTCCCCACTTCCTTAGGAGTCCCCGTCATCAAATTTCTTCAAGATGTACAAGCCGAGCCAAATGACTCACAGAGAAGGATCTACCAGATGATTCATTTACAACAGTCTAGGGAAGAAGTTTTCAACAAGACTCAGGTAGTCCAAGAAATCATAAAGAATATTTTTGACAAAAGAACCAAGGAAGATGATTTTGAGCTAGGATATTTGGTGTTGAGATGGGACGCCAGAAATGAATACAAGGGAAACCACGAAAAATTCGACAGTCTATGGAAGGGACCATTCATGATTTAAGCATTTAGAGGAAACAACACTTTCTTGCTAAACAACGTTGATGGGATAGATCTGCCAGGAGGACTTGTAAATGGAAGAATGCTGAAGCATTATTTTTCTCCTCAGTAGAGACTCAAGGTTTCACTTTCCATTATACATACCATCTTTATTTTTTTCCCGCATTTTCTGAGTGAATAATATTAGTCAGTTGGTTGAAGCCCGAAGAGAAGGCCCTAAGCCACTAACCATTGTTCTTCCATTTTTTGACAATAAAACCAATCAATCAACGAAGGCAACTAGGCAAGAATTTTCAGAATGCCAGGAACCATGATTCTTGGCACTTCACAGGGAAAGTACCATCCCCAGGTGGAGCTGCTGTTATCACCCTATAAGTTATAGGATCAACTGGTGACTGGAATATTATCTCTCTCTAGTGTTTTTTTGTTGACAAATGATTTTTCATTCTGCAAATAAAAAGAAAAAGAAAAAAGAAAAGAAAGAAAAGAAAAAAAAAAAGAAAAGAAAGAAAAAGAAAGAAAAGAAAAAGAAAAGAGGGCATAAGAGAATTTCAATAAAGCCCCATGCAATAATAGTAACTTGTTCCATACCTTTCAAGCATGGCCAAGTTCTCTTTAAATTGATATTGATAGGGTTAGTGAATAATTTTGGCTAAACCGTTTAATCTTAGCCAAAGTGTCTAGGTTAGATTAGTGAATAAATCTGGCCAGATTGTCTAATCTTAGTCAGATAGCCCCAGGGAAGATGTAAATTCTTAACCCAATAGTTTAATCTGGGTTAATTGTCATAGAAAACTAGGTTAGAATATAGGCTAGTGTCTTTACTGCAATAAAACCAGCTTGATGATAAATGTTACACCATAATTTGGATACCTAAAAGGTTGTTTGACTAACCCCTTGGTGGTGTAGACATGAAACGATTTGGAAAAACCCATGAAATGCACTTATCCTAAGTTTCTCGGTGCATGTATTTTCCACGCCCTCACTTATGCTCCGTTCATATATCAATGGTCCGGATGATTTCACCCAGATCTACGGTGGATATATATTTCCAGACCCCCCCAACCGTTCTATCTTTAACGGAGGGGGGGGG
>SNQJ01S0060989.1:0-42231 GCA_010110895.2 Picea sitchensis | reverse complement strand
CATCATCCACCTTTCCCGAAAGAGTCATGTCCCATAATTTATGTCAGTCCTTCCCCCCCATTCGCTCATGGAAAGCCCCCTCACCATAATTTTTACCCCAATCAGTAACCACCACTTCACCCATCCATATCCCTTAGTCACCATCACCTGCCATCTCACACTCTAAGTGATCTGTTGGCCATTTATTACTGGATAACCTATCTGTTAACCAGTTGACCTGTCTCCCACACCTAACGGACACCCGTTTACTCAAAACTACCCTCACTCTTTCTACTTTCACCATTTACCCACTCATCGCACCAGAGAAATTTACACCGTTTTATCCTCCGTTAAAGTCAGTTTCCCCCATCTACATTCATCCCCGCTAATGTTGTTTTTCTTGCAGGTACTGTTGCAGTAATGGCACCAAAGTCAAAACAAGCAGAAGGAGAGGAGAATCCATTTCTCCCGCCTCCTGTCGACCTTAACAGGATTCCACTGGCCAAAAAATATCACTTAATCGCAGATACTAAGTGCGATTTCGATTTTGTACACCTTCAGTCATGGCTCAAGGAAGTTTTCCTGGACTAGAGTGATGTAATTGGACTCTGGGAGTCGAACTTACCCCTATATCTCTTTCCCCAGATTCACCCTTTTCCAGAGTTTGCCCTCAAGTGCCAAGCCCACTACATTCCCAAGCAAAGAGTCATCGTTTCCTCATCTGGAGAAATTTTGTTCCTCATCACGCCTAAATCCATCGACCAAATGATGCAAATCCCCCGAACTGACTTTGCATCACCTTTCAACCTAGAAATTCTCATAGAATTATACTAGAAAATGACCTTCCCCAAAGAGATGAAATATTTGAGCTTTCCCTCCCACCATCCGCTCAATTTCCCTCCACAAATCCCCCTTATCCTTCTTCCATGTTTTCAACCAAAGGAAACCAGATCATCTCGTCCCTATGCACCTTGTTGGGATACTATTCAGATCAGTGGGTAGATGAACCCATTCTGGGATTTTTATCCATTTTCTCCACTGATGAGAAGCCCACTACCCAGTTCGACTTCAACACGTTCCTGGCGAACAATATTCACAAATAATTGGTAAATTTCACCACGGAAGTCATGTTCTGGTATTCATCCATACTAGCATACTTGTTTGTCTTATTCCAAGAGAACAAATTTTATTTTTCTACGCAGAAGATGGATGGAGATGGTAGACTCCAGGGAGTGACTGCATGGACCTCCTTGCTCAAACATAACTCCACAGAGTTCAGTTTCAAGGAGCTCATCGATCAATTCTACCACCCAGTGGTAAGTATGCATAGCGACAGGCCCAAGCCTAGGATAAATGATGAAGTTCTGAGGATCCTACATCTCTCAGATCACACAAAGATAGGTGATTGGTATTTATACCAAAATCACATTGAGATCAGAGTATACGGGTGCGAGTTGGCCCTGTATAAGCTTCCGAAATACCTGTCTGTCAGAATTTTTGCTCTGGAGTATATAAGGCAGATGATAAACTCTGATGACATTCACTTCATGTCACTAAAGAAAAAGCAACAGCTCAAAATCAAAGGGCAGATTGGCTCTTTCATCTACAACAATCATGGTGCTGGAGAAGAAGTAGATAGACTACTAAAGGAAGTGAAGTTCTTCATGAGTTTCCCATGGAATTATGATCCGTGTGGGATTATCTCCGAGATGAGGGTGAAAAAAAAGAACATCCCATATGTCCATGAATCGAGGCCTGAAGTTGAGAAATTTTCAAACCAGATGGTATGGGGGCCTAACACTTTGGTTGAAGCAAAACAACAAGATCCCCCAGCCACTATATAAAAAACAACCACACCACAGGTTCTGAAAGAGAAAAGGCCTAGGAAAGATTTATCTCCACCTGTCACTGAGGTGTCGTCAAAAGAATTTCAATTGCATACCAAGAGGTCTAAAACCATTCTAGCTCTTGACCCGACTGGGGAAAAGGAAGTCTCATCTACTACAGTGACCAAGGGTATAGGCCACCCCTCAGTGCAAGCCTCCAGCATATCATAACCTCAGCATTGATAAATAAATCTACAGATTCTCCATCGACCACCCAACCAGGCAAGGTAGGAACGAAGCTGAGCATCTTTGAAAAATATGAGCCGATCAAGAAAAGGAACCAGACCCTGACCAGCAGCACCTGCGCCCAGTTCTGGAAGTAGACATCGACTGCACAACATAGGCTGCTATCGACATTTGACACCGAGAAGGGAAGAATGCATATGGCATTCCTCCAAGCGCAGGTGCCAGATCCAAAGGTGATCACTGATTACAAAAGGGCCACCTTTGAATTCCAGACGAAGGATGTGCATCCGGTCGATCAGATGGATCTGCACAAGAAAATAGGGGAAATGGTATTTTATACACTGGTGCATGCTTCCAGTACCGCATCCAAATTTCAAGTGTCCCTGAACAACGTTCAAACACAATTGAAGTTAGAGAATATATCGTCCTTTTCCAAGGACAACAGAATCAAGACTTTGGAGGAACTGGTCTTCAAGATCGGTTACGATCCTTCAAACATGAAAGAATCCAAGGAGATGATTAAGAAGAAGAATGTTGACATATCCTCCTTAAGGAAACAACTGAAACTATTGCCAATAGAAGATTCACAAGCGAAGGAGATAGTAGAGAAAGAAGGAGAAAAAGATGAAATGCCCAAACTACTCATGGAGCAGAATGCACAACTAAAGGAAATGGAAGTTGAGATGGAGAAACTGGTGAAAGAGAAAGAACAACTCAAGCCAATGGAAGTCATTCCATTGAGTTCCATTCTAATTTTTTGAGTGAGCACAACGTTAGTGACAGAAGTCCCATCCGCGACTCCACTGACATCCCTAGAAAAGACAACCGAATTGGCTAAATCTATGGAAAAGATGAACTTGTAGGAAATAGAGATCAACAGGCTCAAAAAGGAGATTGAGAACCTTCAGGAACTCAAATCGTCCTTTTAAATTAGCCTCTCCAAGGAAAAGCAGGTGTCAAACCAGCTCAAACAAGAGTTACAACAGCTCTGGAAGCAAACAGTGGCAGGTAAAACTTTGGCCGAGGTTAAAGAAAGTGTCTGGACAGACATCACCAAGTCTATGAATGAGAGATGGCCCATGATACAGATCATGTTTGAGTAGAATTAATTGGTGCAGAGAAGCAAATAGGCCATTGAGAAGATCATATTAGAATTGGGAGAGATGCCCACATAGGCTAATGAAATCATCAAGTTCCTAAATTCTAAGACCAGAGAGGAACTGGAAGAGCTGAATATTGAAGATAGAATAGAGACCATCCTTGAGGTCAAAAGAGTTTTTACCAAGAGAGGATGAATTCTTCAGTTGGAAGAAAAGGTTCAGGCCATGGACCTAGGGGTACAAAGGTTTTTTTAGTAAGATTGAGGCTCTACAGAAGAAAGGTCTTCCTGGTCTGAAGGTAATCAATGATAAATTGATGACACTCCCAGACTATAAAAAGAGACTGGACGATGTTGCTAAGGACAGTTCCAAGTTTTTAGGAATTCAAGGCAGCATCACTGGCAACGCATTTCTAGATGCGCTTCAGTGGGACATCAGTATTCAACATGAGTTTCGATACATCTTCGTCACCAAACCTACCTTTGCCAAATACATAGAAATGGATGAAGTTTATCGAAGGCTACTCAAAGTCAACATGCCCAATCATCTTCGATGGGAAAAACTCTGTGATCTAATCGAGTAGCAGATGAGCTGTCCTAGCCCAGTCATTTGTCCATTCAGATGAGGTCGTGCAGAGGCCTCACCAACGGTCCACCCAGAAAACAACATGCAGTTGTGACACATCATCAAGCAGTTCCTACATTTATGAAATTTGTTAAGTTAGTTAGGCTAAAAATAGATTTTGCACGTCCTGGTCATTAATGACAAGATCGTTTGTAATTTTGAGTTATAAATACTTCATATTTCGAAGTATTGAGGGTTGTTGATCTTCACACCCTGCAAGCTATCAGACTGTAATATTTTTGAAGAGATCTTCCATTAATACAAAGAGGCACTTTTACAGGATTCTTGCATGTATTCACTGGTGATGTTGTTCTCTCTAAGTTAAATGTTATTATCACTTTGTTATCATACTGTTTTCTTAATCTAATCTTTGGAAGTAATGAAAGTTGCAGGATTTATCTCGTATACCATGTTTTTGACTTGAAAGATTTTAGTGTTTAATCTTCTCATTTTACAATAAAGAAATTCTTAACTGCTTCTTTGTTGTAATTGTCTTTCTCATATTTTATGCTATTCCTCATTTATGCTACTAAAGAATCTAGTGATTATATTATCTTGCCCTGTGAAAGGTTCCTTTGTTTTTTCTGGTTTGTATTTCATCTTTATGACACAGACCCCATAGCCCAATGGATGTGTAAACTGTCTCAACCAACTCAACAAACACTACGACAAAAAAACGACTTATCTATTTATCTAGCCTAATATTTAAAAAATTTGAAACATATCTAAATCATATAGAGAGATCCCTCTTTGAAGTTGGAAGGGCTAGATCCCAGCTTCAAAAGCGGCTGGATAAAGTTACCTCTCGTAGATTTCTTCTTCCGAACAACCTCTAGGAAATTTACAGAGTGCTAACAGGAAGAAAAGAAAACATATAACTGCATCAGAGCATTAAATAAATGAATTCTGAATTAGTTAGGAAGAACTTAACACAACTTAAATTGCCTCAACCGAGAGAATCAAAAGAAAGGAGACAAAACTCAGTTCACCACCATTAGAATCTTTTCATGGGAACTTCAATACTTTTGCTTGTGTACTCAATTGATCTTCATAAAATTACATTCAAGTTATTAATAGATTAAAATTGTGCCCTTGCACTTCTTCCAACACTAATACATTTGGAACCTCTAATATTTATACAATTAGAGTTCCTTCAGTTTGAAACCGATTACAATAATTGAAATGAAACGTTTTAGTTCATGAAACTGATTACAATGATTACAAATGATAGTTTTGGTTTGAAACTGATTACAATAATTAGCAAGAAAAATGTTTCATGATCCATCTTTTGATTCCTCTAACGCTTCAATTTATTTTCTCACCACTTGCTCTTCTCTGGTCTTTCACGTGATATGCCATCTTTAGTGACACCTGGACATCATTTACTGTATCCTGGAAAACTGCACTTTGTCTTACCCAACCATACTATCTCCTTCCATTGAAAGTAGGAAGGGATATCATAATCCATCATTTCTTTGATCAAGATCTCCAGGTCTATGCAGGATGCATATGTCATGACTAGTAGTCCAATTTTAACTTCTTTGAATTGATTCAGAATCTCAAAATATGTAATCAGATGTTCAACCATGGTTTCTCCTTTCAATTTTTCCTCCAKGGTTTCAAACTTGGAGTGATTTATTCTGCACTGAGTGAGACGAGCATTGTATTCTTCCTGATCATATAATTTTCATTTTCCATCCCAAAATGGTGGGAGGCCTTTAATAAAAAACTCTTCAAACAGATCCTTGAAATCTTGCACACTTTTCTCCATCTGTGTTGCATTGGTTTGGACTCATTTCAACAGGTTATGTTTAGCAATAAACCTCATGGACCAGATGATCAATGTAATTCTATCTTTACTTCAGAGACACTATGATATTGGATTCAAACAACTTATTTATCTCCTTTTCAATCAAGGGAAACACCAAAGGATTAATTCTTCTTAATTTTTTCTTGAAAGGTTTATGATATTATTTCATTGGAATCACATGTTGAATCACCTTGGTATCATAAAATTTCAGATATTCATAACTCTAGGAAAAAACATCAGGAAATTATTTCATTAAATTGATATAACTTTTCTTGACCTTTGGCCTAAGTGTCATGGATAGATTGATGATATTGGGATCTTCCTGAGTACCAATATTGCAATCTTCAACATCTCCATCATTTACAATAATTTTAGGACTCCCGGCCACATCATTATTGTCAAAGAGTTTCTCCAATGGGACCAATCCTTTGGGAATGATGTTATTTTTGAGCTGCATTATATCCTTACCAACAATATGATTCTTGAAATAGTCATCATTTGCAAACGCAACTGTATCTTCTTCTTCACAACAATATTCCTCATCAATATTCAAATTTTTGAATTCACCCTCCATCTTCAGGAAACTTTCTATTTGCTTGTCATATTCAAAAACTTGACAGTACTTACTATTATCAGACACAGTTGGTATGTGCTTGACCTCAATCTCATATATTTTGTTATGAAAAATTGGTATTTTGAAAATTGAGGTTGAAGTAGCCAGGGAATCAACAATCTGATTCTGCCCCCTTGGAATCACTGAAAGATTATACTCTGGAAATTATTCAAGAATACCAATCACTATATTCATATAGGCTCTTAATCTGGGATGATTTTCTTGATATATACCCTTTATTTGATTTATAATCAACGCAAAATCTCCATGTACAACTATCCTCCTAGCACCCATTTCTTTAAAAGTCATCAATCCCAACACTAATGCCTCATATTAATCCATGTTATTTGTGAAATCAAAAGAAATATTATAAGAACAGAGTTTGGTACCTGATTTAGGGGGGTTAATCCACACACCAGCCCCTGCTCCTTCTCTGCTAACAAGTCCATCAAAGCTCATGTTCCACATTTATTTTTCTGCTTTGTTTTGTTGATCTGAAAATTTGTCTATTTGTTGATCAAGTTTGTCTTTGATAGCCATATCAGTCTTTGGCACATCCTCTCCAATACTCAAATAATTAAAGAAAATAGAAGAACCAATATCAGTTTCCACAGAATAAATGGGATGGTTTTTTGGCTGGGCTTTGTTACTGACCATGCATTTGAGAAATACTTCCCTATACAACCTCCTATCTTGACCAAATACATGGATAGTGGCGTATGACATATCCATTTGCAAAGTCCCTTTCAACTTTGGAGCCCATGACCTAGATAACAACATACCAAATTTAGGAGGGATATCAACAACATCACATCCATGACCATATTTTTTGCTAGAATTTGAGACAAATATACCACCAGATCTTTGATTAGGCCCAAGCACTTCACCTTCCTTGAATCAAAGGAGAAAATATCTTTGTAAGGCCTTGTAATGTTTAGGCCCAATTGGTGCATGACCACCTTGGGAATTAGATTATGGGATGCCCCTGAATCCAAAATAGCATTGTGTAGATTCATATCATGAATCTTCATACTGACATAGAAAGGAGGGACCTCATCAGCCTCACTACTCTCCTCTACACGTGGGACAAACAAGATGGCAGGGTGATCATCTTGTATATTCAAAGTATCATAATTTTATTCCATATTGAGCATCTTAATGATCTGATTTCTATATTAATTATTCTTTATCAACTCATTGAATGGGATAGAGATTTTAATTTTTTCCATCTCGCTTTCAAAGTTAAAGGAAGATGAGGTTTTCTCTACCTCTTTGATGACTATCTCCTTTCTTGTTTCAGGTACTTTCTTTGGAAGTTCTTCCTTTTTCTTTACTTTCTCCACAACATCCTTTGCAACATAGTCTTTCTTAGGCCGACTTGAAGAAGGTGTATTATTTTGATACTCTTTGGTAGGGTTTCCCTTTGGAGGATTTGCAACTACCTTTTTGTTTTGAAGATTATATTTTTTCTAGAATTGCATGATGGCATTGTGTAGCCTTGTCTAGTAATCTTCCTTTTCCACTAACAACCTTTGATCATCCTCCTGCATGAAAATTTCATTTGCATCCATGAACTGGTCATGTTCTTCTTTAGTCAAAAACACCTATGTTTCATTAATATCACAACAATGCATGTTGTATTCAAAAGTTCCATCAAAATTTTCATTTACATAATTATTTTGAAAAGGAGGTCTTATTTGTTGATCACCTTGGTTCTTCTGATCTCTTTGTTTGATTTGTGGAACTGCTGGTCTCCTTTGGTTTCTGGGTGGAACATCAGCATGTTCTATGGTGTTAGTATTATTATCTAAAGACATCATCTCCATGAGTTTCTCCATGGTATTCATCATCATTTCAAACCTCTCTTTTGATGACTGTGAGGTTGAAGGATGTGCCTTATCTTGAACCTTGCTCATGTCCCTGTCAGAATTACATTTGATATTTCATGAAGCCATTAGATTTACTTCAAATTTTATTGCATCACTCATCATATCATCTAGTGAAGTGGATCTTCTTTCACTTAACAAAAAAGAAAAATCACTTTCAAAGGAATCAACATATCTAAGTTGAGCAACTCTAGGAGGAGGTTTTACTTCAATAGGAATTGAGCTGTAGACCTTTATAAATCTACCTGAAAACTAATGTATTGTTTTATCAGGTGACCATCTCATATTGTTGTACTGGGTTAGAAACTGGAAGGGGTTTTTATTGTCACCCCACTTTGCAAGAAAACTCATTTCAAAGGCTTCAAAATTTTGGATACTTTCTGGCGGGAGAGATCTGAACCATTTTTCTGACTTCTCTTGCAAGACTTTGTTCAAACAAACTCATTTTTACATCTTCAAAATCTACTTCTTCTAGGTCTATAAAATCATTGAACCAGTCTAAGTGTTTTTGGGCTGACACATCTCCTTCAGCATCATACAACTTAATCCTCTGATTATATTCCAAGGGAATATCATGTAACTGAGCAGGTAGAACAAGAGGGAAAAACCTAGCTGCCATGGATGCAGTAAGAACTTGAAGTGGATGTCGGTTTTGTGTATGAATCACCAGAGGTTTAGTAGAGGTAGATAAAATTAAATCTTGGAACCTCTTCTCATCAAAGATTATCTCATTCAAACAAGACTTAGATTTATTTCTGAACAGAGTTTGCTCAAATTTCAAATCAAAATCAAGGTCTTCAATACTTGTCATTCCATCTTTGGGCAAGGATAGATATATGTCTAAACAAAAAAATGGGATTATTGGCCTTTATTTTCTTTTGTGTACAATCTTATCAGGGTCTGACACAATGATTACTGCTTCTAGGTCTGGGTTTCTCCTAGTATGAATTCTCTTGGGAGCCAATATTTCTAGCTCAAAGTATTTTATTCTACTGGTATTTCAAATCAAAATCAAGGTCTCAATATTTGGGAAAATATAGATATATGTCTAAACAAAAAAACTGGGCATATTGGATTTTATTTTCTTTTTGTGTACAACTTATCGTGGTCTCCACAAGGATTACTGCTTCTGGGTTTGGGTTTCTCCTAGTATGAATTCTCTTAGGAGCCAATATTTCTAGCCCAAACTACTTTTATTCTAATCGGTGTCTCTTTATAATGGAGTCACCTTCAGGTAAATTTATTTTAATCCAATAAGGTGTTTGATTCACTATCACCATCAGGAATCAAATCTAAATCTTGAAGTCATTCTTTCCCAAGGAATATTTCACTTTTGATCCCTTTTACAATCTGCCAAAATGTTATCACTCAGAATTTGTTTGGTCGATAAAACAAATGGCATAGGTAACCTACAAACCAACCTTAGAGATGGGTACTAGACTACTTAGCCTGTAGAGGGACTTCCTGTCACTTGGTATTTCTTTGACAATCAATGGCTAGGTTTCTTTGTTGTTTTGGTTTTTTTATAAGTTTGCTAGCAAGGAAGGGAAGGGACACTTAGAGATATGGAGTCAAAATTATGAAAATGAATGGTGGAATTGAATTGTCTGTGGAAATATACAGAGGATAAAAGATAAATGAGGCGATAAATCTAAGTTATAATTTGTAAATTTACAGAGTGTATGAAGAAAATAAAACATATAACTGCATGAGAGCATTAAATAAATGAATTCTAAATTAGTTAGGAAGAACTTAACACAGTTTAAATTGCTCTAGACAAGAGCATCACAAGATGAATTATGGGCCTTTGATTATTCAATTTAAACAAAAGACAGTGAAAACGAAATCATAAATACAGGAAATACATATAAAGAAAGGAGACAAAACTCAGTTCACCACCATTAAAATATTTCCATGGAAACTTCAAGATTTTTGCATGTGTATTCAATTAAGCTTAAAAAAATTACATTCAAGTTCAGAATAGCTTAAAATCATTCCCTTGCACTTATTCCAACAATAATACATTTGGAACCTCTAATATTTATACAATTCAAGTTCCTTCGGTTATAAACCAATTACAATATTTGAAATGAAACGTTTCAGTTCCTGAAACTGATTACAGTGATTACAAATGACAATTTCAGTTTGAAACTGATTACAATAATTAGCAAGAAAAATGTTTCATGATATAGCTTCTGATTCCTCTGATGCTTTAGTTTCTTTCCTTGCCACTTTCTCTTCTCTGGTATTCCACGTGATCTTCCATCTTTAGTGACACCTTGACATCATTTAGTGGATCCTGGAAAACTGCACTTTGCCTTACCCAACCAAACTATCTCTTTTCATTGCAAGTCAGAAGGGATATCATAATCCATCATTTCTTTGATAAGGATATCCAGGTCAATGAAGGAGGCATATGTCATGACTAGTAGTCAAATTTTCACTACTTTGAACTGATTCAAAATCTCAAAATATGTAATCATATGTTCAACCATGGTTGCTCCTTTCATATTTTCCTTTAGGGTTTCAAACTTGGAGTGATCCATTTTGCACTAAGTGAGGCGAGCATTTTATTCTTCCCGATCATATAATTTTCCTTTGCCATCCAAAAATGGTGGAAGGAATTTAATAAACAACTCTTCAAACATATCCTTGAAATCTTCCACACTTTGATCCATCTGTGTTGCCTTGGTTTGGAATGATTCCAAGAGGTTATGTTTAGCAATAACCCTCCTGGTCCATATGATCAATGTAGTTCTGTCTTTAAATCCAATAGTTTAAAGTTTTGCAGTAGGAATGGACTTGAGTAGGTTTATGGGAGTTTGGGCCCATTATAATGGTTTCTTTGCTAAATTCTCATTCACAACAGTGCACCTGCTTCTGGATGTGATGGCTATGTTGTATTTATCATTGATGAAGTTTAAATACACTCTAAACTTGGCAGCTTCAACAATTATAGAATCCCAAATGATATGCATGTCCCCCTGCAACATGCCTTTTCCTCTTAATATCATTTTCAAATTATCTATCCTTTCCTGCAAGGCTTGATTCTCCTTTTGAAATTGAGCTATTCTTTCATCCTTTGCTTGTATCTCCTGCTTCAATTTATCTATTCTCCCTTTTATCCCTTTGTTTTCTCCTTCTTTCAGGCTAACTTGTGACATAGACTGGACAAGTACTTCCATGTTTGGCCCAACTTCTGCAACAAGAGGTATGAATACAACCTTGTTTATCAATTCTGTCTGATCTTGTGACCACCTCACCTTTTCTTATTCTAGTTTTGATGCCCTAGCCTTGTATTCCAATGCCTCTTGACAAAGTGTTTCATTTTCCTTCTCTATAGCAACCAATTCTGTTGTTTTTGGATGATCTGTGGAAGACATCTTCAATTTCTTCTTCAAGCTTTGAATTAATTTTTCCTTTTCATCCAATGAGGATTTCACCCCTTGAGGGCCTTCAGATTCTAGCCTCTTGACCCAAGTCTACCAAGATCTGCTAGATGTTTTTTCTTGCCTCAAATTCCCTTCCAATTTCATTGCATAAGATGACAACTTTGAATTCTTGAAGCTTAAACTCAGGTAGTCAGAATACAACATATCACTAGTGTTCCTACGGAATTTGACCTTATATGGAGGGATGATGTTGTCATACCTTACCTTTATCTCAGATACTTTGTCTTCATCTACAACTGCAATGTTAAAGGTCCTCTTCTCAATATCCCTTACTGTGAACAGAGAAGATTTGTGTTGAGAAATATTTTATACTTCAGGGACTAAATCCCTCATCTCACCTAGAGCCATGTTTCCTTTCTCAGCATACTATTTTGCCAAATATTCTTTAGATTGATAAGCTATCATAGATGATTTATCAAAGATGTGTTTTTTACCGCTAAAGGTTTCTTGAGCTGCCTTCACTTTGGAGTTTGCTTTCCTTTTAAACCTCTACAGTGATGGTACCACTATCTACCATATCCATATTTGCTTGTTCTCTGGGATCTTCCTCCTCCAAATTCACTATCTGTGGAGAATGTGCAATTTTAATCTTCTTAGGAGAAGTCTACCAATCACTGGTGGTCATGGCCTCTAAACTACTTCTTTTTCTATAAACACTCATATTAGGAACTTTGACTATCAGTTTTTGAGGAGCTTGATGTGTTTGACTCTTTTGCAGGGTTTCCTCCACTTGTTGTGTTTGAGTTGGTTGCAAGATTGCTTCCATATCAACATAGACTCATGGGTTTTCCAGCTTATCAAAACCCTCAACATGTTCATGCTCATAAGGGGCATGTTTGTTCATCAATATTCTCTTGGATATGATTTGATGTGGAACATATCTTCTTCCCTGTAGCTGTGAAAAACCAAAATCTTTAAGATTTTCTTAAATCTGAGATAAACATGATCTAGTTTTGACAATGAAAGGGCCAATGATAAAAGGGAATTTGAGGTTGGAGGCTTTATGAAATTTCATGAAATCCTCTGTCTTAGATATAATTCTTTTCCTGATCAATTCAAGGGAAAAGAATATAGGTGTTGGAAAAATAGGCAATAGATAGGGGGATTCATGACAACCATAAATCTAGATCATTGTTGAGTGCATGAATAGTACCCAATCTCCTACTCTCTTCTTTGGATTTGGCTATAGATAGATCCTCATGTCATCCAAAAATCTAGGAAGGATGGTGTTGAAAATAAAACTACATGACTTTGTTGATGAAGATGAACAATGTAATCCTTTTACATTCTATAGATATAAAGGTTTCTTAAGGAAATTCTCTCTTATTTGTTTCGAGGAAAAGATTCAGCAAATAGGTATAATATCTGAAATGCCTTAGAGAGAGAAAATTCACTAGTTGTTTGTGAATATTATCAACTATGAATTGATCAAAACTGATACGGAATGACATACCAGACTCTAACTGAAGAAAGGTCAAAAGGAAACAGAGCATGACTTTGACCACATGTTTGTCATTATCTAGAACTAAAATTTGACTCAACAGGGAACAAACCCATTGGACTTCAATAACCATTATAATCATATTCATTGGCAAAGACAAACTCTCTGAAAAATGTTTTGGTTTGAAAATTGTCTGTAAAAACAAACCTTCGACTTTTGATGGGCATTCTCTTTATACCATAATTAGATTTTCTTCATTAAAAGGTTCATAAACTGCATAGAAGGACTCTGGTATATCGAGGGAATCTTGAATTGGAAGAATTTCTACCCTACACATGACCTCAGATCCTTGTTTATTCACTATGACCTTTTCTTCATGTAAATATTGTTCGACACACCAAGCTATAAATTTGGGAAAAGGGAAAGCGATTTCGATACGATACAAGACTATGGAGGCCTAGACTGCTTCAAGAAATCGTATACTCCTTCCTACATTATCAGACAGGTTTCTTCTGGAAACAAAGATGGGAAAAATAGTGAATTCGGTATCAAAGACGTCTGAATCTCAGTCAATTAGGGTTTCTTCATTCACCACAGGGTTTTTTTTTCTGTTACTGAAGTTATGATAGGATCCATGGCTACAACGAAAAAAACCTGGGAATGAGCATAAATGGTGTGCAATTGGAAAATTGTTGAGCTGCGGCTGCATGAGGGTGGTCACGCCAAGTTTCAAATGGTCCAATATTTCAAAATAATAATAAAATACAGAGAAAAATACCTTTTATACCTTTTCCAAATTTCGAGGGTGTGAGGAAGTGGTTTCGGGAAACCTACTTTTCACCCTGAAATGTTCTTCGTGGTGCCATGTAGCCCCAACTAAAAGCCACTGTTTAGATTTTGTCCCACTTTATGAAATTATCATCAGTGCAGCTTCTCCCCCTGAAACGATCCTTGACCATTGATATGGAGAGATCATGATMTGTGACATATCGAGTTCCATCACCTTAGCACCCCGCCATATTTAGCCTCTTCCTGTTAGATTTAGCCCCTTCCCTGGTTTATCAGGCTTCCAAACCAATTTAGCACCTCGCTAAGTCCAGAAATMTCGATTTCACATAAACTTTTAATGGTGATAACAGTTCCTTGGCCCTCATAAGCTTCTCATTATCAGCCTTGTGGCTTTGGACATATGTCTACAATTTTCTGATGGTCTTATCCAGATTTATGTCTTCCTCCTTCCCTCCTCAATGTCCATTGGAGTTGGTTCCTTCCAAACCCAACTGGACATTCAACCCTCTGATTTCATCTTCTTGGTTGTATAATACCTGTGTATCATCCATCACTTCTGCACTTTGTGTTGATTCTGATCTGACAAATGTTAATTCTACAAAAATGTGCATCCAACAGAGCTTTATTAGGATAACTATTCTCGATAGTTTCATGAAAACATGAACCATTATGATTCATTAATATATATCAGACTTATTTTATGTTGATTTCCTTAGAAATTGACTATTCATATCCAATTTCTAGGTGAACGGTTATCTTCTATTGTTCAATACCTTTCCAATGCCTGCTTCCATGCTCAATTCTGACTTATGAGAAGGAAGTTATGGATACTTGAACAATTGTATTTTAAGTGATCCAATCTTATACATGGATTCTTCCAGCTCAAATTCAAATTGGCTCTTGGATCCATGTTGGATCCCTTATTCTGGTTTACATGCCTTCCTTATTTAGGTGTAGGTCTGTACAATTAAAAATCCCATAGACTCCTTCTCTAAGCCTTTTTCTTCTCTTAAAACAAAATTTTGGCCGCTAGCCCCTTTCCTTTGGCCCCCAAATTCATGCGACTAGGGGATGTGACCCAACGCTAACAACTAGGTGCTTAACCCATGATTTGAGCCTCTGGGGTTCTAGAACTTTGAGGCTTTGGAGTATCTACCTCCATTACATTATGTTTTCCCTGAACATCGATTCTCTGAATACTTAGAGGACGTACAAATCAACGGTTCGTATTCCTTGTTTAGATCTATGGTGGATAGGAGCTTCGAGAATGTAGGCTTCATATATTTCCAAAGAACATCACTACCAATCTCCTGAAGTTCCAACCCACCAAAGATCCCCTCTCTTGCCTCCATGTGTCATCTCTCGATCAATGGTCGATTTTAAATCCGACCCTCTGGGAGTTCTTGACTCACAATAATTTGTAACTCAAATCCTCCATAGTACTTCTTCTTCAGACCTTGGGATATGGTGTCACGTGTCCTCTATAATCAATGGTCATGATGGAATCTATCCTTCGGGCCTCCGAAAGTCCTCAACCTCAACTACTTATTTCCTTGAATCCTCCAGACCATGGATCTACTGTCATGTGTCCCCTCCCAATGAATGGTGTGGATTTACTCCACTCTTCAGAGCTTCGAGGGTTTCACTTTCCTCTCACTTCATTCCTTCTAAATGCCAAAGGTATGAAATACTGGGGTCCACTTAGTACTTCACACCCGGTTTCTACGTGGAAGATTCCAAGAGGAAGACATGTGGCCCGATCTGAGGGGTGACACATCTTAAGTTCTAACTACAAAATCATCCTTTCAAAAGAACATAACACACTGACATGTGGCACACATCATGTATGTCCATGTCACTGTAGGTGATGTCACCAAGCCATGTCACTTCTAAACTTTGGCACTTCGGGACTCCAGGACTTCAAAGGACCGGAATTTCTTCCAACAACTTTTCTCCATATGTTGAACTCTCAAACTGCTTAACCTCCCAGGGTCCCGCAAAGTACAACTGTCACCAATAAAAGTAGTGACACATGGCCCCACCGTTGAGTGACATGTGTCAAGTCCCAATCAGTACTAAGGCATGTCAAAAGTACACAAACAAATAACATGTGGTAAACCTAGGTAGGTCCACGTCACCCTAGGTGATGTCATCATGCCACATCATTCTCAGTGCTTCGATACTTCAAGGATTTCCTATCTTCAACACTTTCTCAAAACTATCGAACTAGTCCATGTTATCTATGAAAGTTAGGGACTTTGACATTTTGGTAGATCTATTCTCATCTATTCACTTACAAAACTCCTGAACTACCAACTGCCGACGAATGCTTCCTGCAGCTTCACGACTTCAATAATTTCTTTGTTGAACACCCCACAACCCCCAAACTTCCAAACTCCTACCATTGCTTAATCTAAGGGCACCTGTGCCTGGAAAATGGACAGTCCATATTAGTTCCATTCTTCGACAATTTTCTCTTTTATAACTTTAAAACAATTAGAGGGGTGAATTCCGAAGGACTTCTTTTCTTAACCTCCATGCACCTTCTCCAAATATGAATTTTCTGGGGGATCTGTCTTTTTTTGAATATATCCAATAGCCCAAATTTAAGTTTTCATCCCAATACCACGTCTATTGTGGTTTATCAAGCCACTATACCTTCTGAGCTTCTGAACACAGCCAAGGTGTTCCCCCAGCGCCCTCCTAACACTCTGTACATCAATTTTCTTGTGGAATTTTAATTCAAATTCCACATTCGTGGGCCATCTAGGTTCCATGTGGAAACCTAAGGCTCTAATACCAATTTGTAACATCCCTTAGCCACCCTTGTTAGGGACAACACCACTACATCAAAAAAATTGTTGTTATGAAACCAAATTGTAACATACCCAACCACCCAGGCTCGGTTATGTCACTTGAACTATCATTCTCTGATATACATATATATCTAATGAAAATTTAAAAAGAGATAAACATTCTAATACAATATAGAGTAATGCAGAAATAACAGTAGGCCTACACATGCAACATATATAGGCAATACTCATAACATTATAACACATGTGCAAGGTACACAACATACAATTAACATAGAATTGGTACTTATATTTTTATGAGAAGACCACTGACTACGTGCAGACCTTCCATGAACCTCCTAGCCTTATACCATGCTGCTCCAAGCTATCATCAGTGAGTCACCCCCAAGCTGGGACTAAACTCCACCCAGGGTAAAGGAAATCCTAGGCTAGGATGAGACTATGGAAAGATGCACAATGCAACAAGAAGGATTCCCTCCAAGGAGCCTACTTATGCCCATTCATCACATAATCGCATTCCCCACATGATTTTCCCACCCCAGGAATATACACCTTCACTATATGATAGTCCATCGACTACTCCACTTCCCTTCCAAGGCTTCAACAACAGACCAGATCATGAATTCTTAGAGCTCTGTAGCTGTTGTTGGACTCCCTCCAGGAGAAATCACTTCCCCAACAGCCTCTCTCATCTGGAGAGAGTTTCTCATAGGCCTGACAACCTGCTGCTTCAACCCATGGGCCTGGAAACCCACCTCTCCAAACCATGGGCCTGAAAACATGCTTCTTCTATCCATCTCTTAATTCAACCAAGTAACCACAGTAGCAAAATCGGGTAAGGAAAGGGGCGACTCAACAAATTACATAGGTTCACAATGGTAAAGGGTTCAACAATGAAGGAATTGGATGACTGTATAATTCTCAATGCGTGATTGAATGGGTGTGAAGGATGGCCAGAATCTGGAGTGAACTCATGAGGAAAGATGGCTAGACTAGCTGCGAACCCCCACAACAATGGAATTTCACACATAAATTTGCATGTGTCCTGGATGACACTTGGCTCTCCAAGAGCTTGTTCCTCTCTTCTACATTACGTCAAAAATTGTTGAGGATGAATAGAAGTGTGCATTGTCCCCTATCAATCATCATGTAAGCATCTTCCCTATCAACTTTAGCAAATTAAAGTTGATCCTAGTGATCAAACAATGTTCAGGCTGGTATGATGACAACACTAGAGAGGCACTCATGACATCTCACATGATTGATTTGAAAGAAGGGAACTGGTTTACTGGGATCAAATGACCCTTGACACCCGAAAGGAGCCCTAAAACAGAGGCTTGGAGGAGCGGCTCTATTTTGGTGCGAAGTGTGATTGCCCTATAACACATGTCTGAGGAGTGTTACATAACACTCTTAAACCTTATCCTAGAGGAGCGTCGCCATGCCAAGAGTGCAGTCTTTCCAAGGCACACTAGGGGCGTTACAACACTTTCGATATCCCTTTTGGGGAAGCTCCCTATTAGTGCGGAGTTGTTAGTTGGTGGATAAAGGGGAGGAACATTGAGATTAGGAGGCTGTTGTTATTGTGTTCGAATTCTTGTTTTCATCAACAAATCCCTGATCTAAGGAAAGGTTCCTATCTGGTTCTAAACATAACTCAAAGGGTTAGGCTCCTCCCAACCTATATAACCAAGCTCTATGATGAAAGATTGCCAGAAGGAAGGAGGAAGAATTGAATATGTGAAAATTATGATCTTGAAGGAAACCTGACCCGACCAAAGGAGAGTGATGATCGATTGAAATTTGTTGTCATCTAGGTGGAGTGGATCTTCGGGAAAGGGTTAGGCGAGGGGACTTGACAAAGGCGTCGCATTCACATCTCTGATTATGAAATGCTGGCGTAGTTATTCTCATTATTATGACAAGCGGCTGTTTCTTTCTAGTTTGTGTCGATGTCACATGAACTTGTCATTCATTGATAGATACGTTTTCAAGCTAATGTCAATAGAGGGGGAAGTGGTCGTATCTTGTTTTTTTCCACGGACCTCAGCGAGGAGCAAAGGTTTGAAGCGCAACTAGGAGCGTGAAAGGAAAAACGTCGATAAAGATGTACTTCAGTTACCTTCCTTTCTCATGCATTGGTTTGATAGATTGGAAAGGAAGTGGTGTCCACGTTAAGCATTTTTGTCTAGGGTTAAGGTCAAGCTCTAGAGGTCGATCTACTAAATTACATGACCTGATTTTTCCTAGCAATGGCGACTCCTTTGGGGAGATAGCCTCAAATTGAAACCTCTTGTTTGGATTTTCTCTTCATTGACCTTACGTCCTTGATTGTTTCGGACACGGTTTACCCCTCTTTGATTAGTTTCATGGTGATTGGCTCCTTACCTTGTCACATTCAACATATCTGTATCAAGCTCGGATCTCAATTTTTGAAATTTTTTGACTTTTCTAGGACTTTTAGACCCTGACGCCCCTAACCTAGTGTTATCGGAGGCTTAACTTCTTGTAGCCTTACAGGCGCTAGCACTCTTTTCCCCTTGGAAGCGAGTAGCCCGACTCCTTTTGGCCCAAAAACTCTCCATAGTTGCATTTTTCAGGGTTTGCCTCTGGCTGTCTGGCTGAATGATCTTGTGAGTCAATTTTCTTCCTTTTTAGCCTTTACATCTGTCTTTTCAAAGAATAAACACCTTTTTAATTGAATCATGTGGCCTTCTTCACAATTTTTCATTAAGTCTTCCTGTTGAGTGAAGCTTGAAACCTATACATTGTTTTTCTCTTCTCTTCGGTTGAGCAAAACCCTGGTGAAGGCCATAAAAGACCCTCTGAACCTACATGTCTTGTTTTCAGTTGAGGTTATTTGTTCTTCAAACTTTGCTTTTGGGTGTGAAGTTTTCTTTCTCTTTAATTGTTTCTTTCATTTTTTAGTTTTGATCACTACGAAAGGGTGTATTGTTTGTGTGGCTCTGCTAGCATGGATTTGGTTCTCATTCATACCAATAAGATAATTAGCAAAGATAAGCTTTGTGATTATATTGATCATCATTCACACGCAAACAATCAAAAATACCTGCATGATTGATTGAGTATATTGGGAGGCATTTGAAAAGGTTGCATTACATTAGGATTTGATTGAGAAAAGAATTGTTTGAAATTACATTGAACATGTGCTTGTTATTGAAAGAACTCTCTCTCCCTTAGATAGACATTCATCGAAATGATTGATTATCATGCTAGATGCACTCTTTGGGTCGAGAGTCTTAATTCCATTTGTTCCACTTCCATACACCCCTTTTTAGCGTGAAACGTCACTAGAATCAAGCACTAATTAAAACTTATCTAGAACTTTTTCTTTGCGAGAATCCTCCACCAACAATAGAACAAGCTTAGTACTTTGGATTAGGCCGTGACTACAACTCTCCAAAGTTTTCAAAACAGACATTAGCTTCCTGAGTTAGGGAGAGTAAATCGAGTTATCATATAAGTCTGCCTGAGATCCCCTCTCACACAGGGGTTCACGCCGCGAGGTTACATTAGTGCTTCACGAGGGGACTAACCCTCGCGTGGATTTAGCGGTGTGGTGGTCTGATGCATTATTATGGGGATCGCGGGGTAAATCCACAATTCTTGCATGGAAGTTTCTTAGTTGGTTTCGGGCTTGAAACCCTGCCCTTGCGTGTGGTCAGGCGTCGGCTATTTCCACATGAAATTGCGAGTCGTAACAGTAATATAATCTTTAGGTTCTCACCACAAGGTGGCCGGTGATGGAAGTCTCAACGTACACAGTGGAGACAAGCATTAGTCCATCACTTGGGCTCCTTGGAGGGTAAATCCACAATTGCTGCGTGAAGCTTACCAAAGTAAGTCCATTAAGCCGTTAAGCCATTATTTGTTCCCTTATCCTATACGGACTTGTCATCGCGGCGTTGGATTTCATCACCAACTGAATGCGGTCATCCGATAGAAGGTCTTGTTTGCTTAGTTGTGATTCTTAGATTTTTAGCGTGTGTTGTTTCTTTTAGCTAGTTGGCCATAGATTTCTTCCACCAACTCTTTTTTGCCAACATCAACCCTCCACATCATTCGCGGAGAATGCAAGGAATACCCCCAAAATATATGGAAGGTTCTCAACCCCTAACTATAAGCTCACCTGAGGGCTCTCCTCAACAGAGAGAGGTTCAAAACACCACGAAGAAGTTCCCATTCCTTTGGATAATTTTAGAATTGTATCGGAATCCGGGAAACATGTTTTGGAGGATAGAGCGGCCGGTTCCTCCACCTAAGTCCAGCAGGAGATGCGTTGTCATGAACCCTCTAACATCCGATGGTCTCCCTCGAACCCACTTACCTAGCGGCCCTTTTGGTGGCATTGTTAGAATCCACCACATGGTGCAAGATTGTTATGTAAAGCAGGAGAGCACATCTTCCTCCCTATGCGGTACTAAAACTTCATGGAACTACCGGTATGGTCACCAAGCTGTTTATGCTGAAAACCGTCGGTTGGCACGAGACCTACTATTCCCCTCCGGATGGCCCGGATCCGCGATGGTCCCTCATATCACGGGCATTCCCACCCGGGTATCCGATTTGGTCGCTCCGAAGCCGTTGGCACACAGCACCAAGACCAAATCTCCTTTTGGATTTAGGGCACTGAAAGCATCTGCCACTACCACTGCCCAAACACGCGTCAAATCGCGCGAGTTCCATACCTAACCAACAACCCGGAGGGACAACCCTTGCTGGTCCTAGCAATGGTATGTCGGTCAAGTCTTTACGTCACATTACATCAAATCAGGAACTCTACCTCGGTTGGGGGCATCCTCCCCATAGGATAAATCCCGATGGGGGCACCCTCATCTTTGGGGGAAACCTCAAATTAGTCCACCATCAACCACGGAAGTGTCCGGTTAGCGTCTAATCTGTGGAACATCCCTTTTCAAGGAAATCCATATGCCTCCACAGGACAAGCGTACCTGTTGCATCTAACCCATGGAATGTTCCCTTCTCAGGAAACCCACAATTCCCAGCAAGACAAAATTATCAGGCTCCGCAACAAACTCCTTATGCAAAAATGCCCAACCCAATCCATAACACTCAAAACCCATCCATTTATCCTCCGCTCACACATACTTCTCAGAGCACTTCAAATCCTATGTACCTTGGTCGAAACCAACCTCATATGAGAGGGCCCACCGGTTATAATTATCCGCATAACCCGGTAATGGGCCCCAACGGGTGTTCACTCTACCACACCCGGCGTACCCACAAGTTAGCAGAAAACTACCTTTCGTACCACGGACCTCCCGGTTTTGTCTCGGTTGACGAATGATCCCATCCATCATTCTTGGTTTGTATTATTCAATAAAACTCCCGCCGATATCCCAAAATTGACGGTCGGGAGGACCCAAAAACCAACGTAATGACCTTCATTTGTGATTCATCAAACTCCCTCATGGGCGACTCGATTCGTTTGCGTCTTTCCAAAGAACGCTCACGAGTTCCGCCGTGAAATGGTATATAGAATTACCACATCTTTTTGCGATTTCAGCTAACTATCGTCATGAACTATTAACCTCTTAGGTGGACAACTGCATACACATCTCCGATCATATCCATGAATGGAGATGACGACGAAGGATGATCAAATTAATCATTCATGACATATTATTGGAAGAATTTTTTACTAAATCACTTTTACCCAAGATCGCTCGTGGTGTTGCCATGGGCGGCGTGGTCCCTGAGGAAGAAGCCATCACCCGAGTTCAGTACTTAGACTTAGTCTATTCAAAATTCGGTACTCTATATGAGTTGATACTTAGAGCGCTACCCATGCCGCTAACGATCCATCTAAACCATCGGTACGCCTGTATGCGGATGGAGTTATTAGCTCCGTCAAAACTAAATCTACTACTGGAGTCGGAACAATCCGGTAAACCCGTTTCCACGATACCCGATTCATCACACCCTCTTCTACTTGGCGCAAACAGTCTCACGATGTGAATGGTCCAATCAACCTTCAAAACAACCGGAAGAAAAGCGAAAACAAAACAAGAAGAACAACTTAGCGAACAACCAAGACCCAACCGCCAAACCCTGGCTGGCGGGAAAACAACCATGGTGAAAACCGAGTTATGTCTCATTTTCGCGGTGGCGATCACTACACTTGAGAATGTCCACATCGCAATGAAGTGGCTAAACTTTTAAAGGAAGTCGCAACTGTTTGTGCTCACTCAACCTTTTCCGCCGCAACAATCATTGGTTGTACAAACCCCGCAGAGGCGGTTAACCAACCATGATGAAGCCTCGACAAGCATACACATTTACATGTTTTAGCGGGGTCAATCTAACCGCTGGATTACGTGACATCACGACATGCCAGTTAAACACGACGTGAAAGGCGCTGGGGTTTCTTAGCGGATCAACCCTGTCTGTCATTAATCCTCCATCTGTTAGCCCTCCATACGGGCCGCCGGATTAGTCTTTGAGATCCATCCTACGCCCTCCTAAGGCACCATCCGGAAATCCACTTTCAATACTAGTCGCGAGTTGCCCAAAATTACAATATTGTAGAAGATTTTGGCCCCAAACTCGTGTGCCATGTCTGCATTGGAAATTTTGTAATGTATCCCATAACATATAAGGATGCTCTTAGCTACCATTGGCGCTTTAGATCCCAAGTCATCAAACTACATCGCGTTTAATCTGGACGATTATCAACCGTGACTCTCCCACCAGTTAGCTTTCTAAATCGATGTTGTTGTCCATAACCAACAAATTCATCGAACTATCATGGACGAGGGAGCCTCCACTTGTGTCAAGTCTCTAGCATGTTGGAAAGGTTTAACTATGATGTTCTTAGTGGGCCGGTTTCATCCTCCGCGGTTACAATCCTTAGCCATTCAGTTTGGCGGAAAAACTGTTACCGTTGGCGTTGAGGTGGTCGTTGTTCCCCTCGATTACAACCTATTACATGGAAGAAGTTGGTTCTACGCCATGAACGTCATCGCTTCATCGGTGTTTCTATGTGTAGAATTCCCTCATCAAGGCAAAATTGTCGCAAGTCGTCGACGATTTTTTTCACGGCGTTAGCATCCTGCTACCAACAATATTCGCTTTTGGTGGGGAGACCATATGGTTGCATTAATGGCGTTGAATTGTTGGCTTGTTGAAATTTTCTAGCCTTATGGGTACCTTCCTACACCACTTCCACCTACTACACCTCATATTGCCGTGATCATATGGTCTTGACTATGCCTTATCAATCCTTGAATCATCTGACCCTTGGATTGCCTAGTCCTTTGAATTCGATGGACTCGGTGACACCATGCCACTTTCGGCCGGTAGGGCAGCATCACGTAGCTATTCAATTTTTGCCTCTCCTCTTGAACACTTCCCATTCATTTGGCTTTTAGACGCCTTTTAGTTCCCTTGTGGTTGAATTCCCTATCATCGTCATTGATTACATTTCCCACGATGCCGGACGAATCTATCATGGAAGTAGCAGCATTGACGTTTTTCCCTGGGATGACAACCACGATCGGTCCTCTTTTCTTCCACCATTGGAAGAAGTGCAAGACAATTTGTGCCCACGATGTTAGATGCTCCACCGATCTCCTATCCTCACATAAGATACTCTCTCTAAAGGGAATATGGGTAACATATCCACTATGATCACAATTGACATTTTAGGTCAAAGAAGCTATAAATGGAAAACATCGGCATGGAATAATTACGCACGGCGAAGTGTTCTCTTACCGCTTTATTCAAAATTCAGCGATGTCTTCGCGCCGGGTTATGAAGAAATGCCGAGGGATCGATCAACCGATGCGTCATACCGCGAAAATCAAAACTTACCACGGCCTTAAAGCGGTTCGACAAAACTTTGCCCGTTTCTTTTAAAGCGCGACTATAAAGCTGAGAAGTTGAAAAACTTCTAAAAACCGGCTTTATTTATCCGGGTCCCCTTGACCGGAATGGGTCTCTAACCTCATCCCGGTCGCCAAGAAACAAGGGACCATCCAGGTTTTCATAAATTATCGTCTTAACAAAGCTTGTCCCAAGGACTACTACCCTACACCCTTTATCGATCAAATCATGGATAATTAGCGACGGAAGCGTGATCTTCTCTTTCATGGATGGCTTTACTGGATACAACCAGATTGAAATATTACCAGCTGATCAACATAAGACGATAGCTGAAATGCCCTTGGGGAACTTTAGCATGCAGAAGCTACCTTTTGGCACCGAAAATCTTTGCCACTTTCCGGCGAGCCTTTATGTCACGTTTTCCACGACATAAGCATATCATGAACATACACCGATGATTTACTTTTATTCATTTTAATCGACCCCGTCATATTGATCACTTGCGGGCAATTTTTTCTTCGATTTCGTTTCTATCATATTAGATGAACCCCGCAAGTACATCGCCGTTGTAGTCACGGTAGAATACTTGGTTTCCATGGTCTCCAAAAGAGCGGGATGGGAATTGGATCGCCAGGCGTCGGCCATCACAGCCTTACCTCCACCCACCAAACGTGGCACCAAAGTTTGCAAGGCAAGCAAACTTTCTCCATGAGATTTCACGTACGCAATTCTGTAGAGATCGCTGCGAAGATTTATGCGGTTATTGCAAAAGAACGTCCCTTTCATATGGGATGACATTTCTCAATGATCATTTGATTCTCTCAATCATTCTTTGACATAAACACCATTGTTACATTCCCCCCAATTATATGAGATATTATATCCTTTACTTGGTGGCTTCTACTTCCACCATTGCAATGGTGTTTGTTCAAGAGGATCTCGCGGCGAAGAACACGTGATTTATTATCGAGCAAGAGTTTATCCGGACCGAAACTCGCGCCTTCTCATGTCGGCTGGCTATAAGCATTTGTCATTGTTGTCCAACGATTCAGCCACTACATCCTATTACGCTTACCACGGTTATCGCGGACTCCAACCCCATGTACGCACCGCATGTGACCCGATGCCGTATGCCGATCAAATTACTTGGGGAAAATGTCAATGATGATTTATTCTCCAAGAATTCGGAAGTGCAGGTTACCGAAGGCTAAGGGCAAAAAATCCTCGGTGTTTTCCGAGCTCATCTGTGCTCTCCCAAGTGCGATGAAAACAACTGGCCCGGAGAGAATCTTCGATGGAGTCTCTCTTCCCTTCGTAAACTCCGGTACCAGTGCGGAGACATTCTCCTCTACGCACCAAACTAGCGTTCCGACCAACATCTCTCGCGAAGGCGTCGACGCATCCGTCACCACTCGCCGTTATCTCATCCTTGGCAACACTTTGTATCGTCATGGCATCGACACCATCCTTCAGCAATGTCTAATTCATGAGGAGGCTGAACACATTTTAAACGATTTTCACCTTGGTGCTTGTGGCGGTCTGCCCGGGATAAGCTCTGACGAAAATCCCTCGATCTTGGAGCTACTTTTGGCCCTGGGTTTTCTGCCGGGTTGCATCGAGGCCGTCAAAAAATGCCCACCCTGCTAAGTTTTTTCATAAAAAGGCATGTACCTACCCTGCTCCGTTGCATCCCATTAATTTTGTCAACCCCTTTTCAAAATGGGGCGTCGATTTTATGCAATGTAATCCAACCTCAATAGGGAATGGATTTGTATCATTAGCCGTCGATTATATATTATTTTACCAAATGGGCTGAGGCTATTCCTTCCTTCCTGAATGATGGTCGTACAGCAACTCTATTCCTCTTCAACCCAATCGTACGCGTTTTGGTATACCACATGCCATTGTCACGGACCATGGTGCACACTTCAAAAACCAAATGATGGCCGAATTAACATCAAATTGGTTTCGCTATTAAAACTCATCCCCTTACTATCCTAAAGCAAATGGACAAGTTGAAGCTATCAACAAAGTCCCACAAACCATGATCCAACACATGGTAGGGAAAAACAAAACAACGTGGCATTTACAAAAATTTTCCACTCTCTGGGCTTATCGCACATCTATGAAAACCTCAACTAGATTCTCCTTTCCGGTGGTCTATGGCATGCGGCCGTTACTACCCATCGAGTGTGAAATTACATCACTCAAATTGGTGACTCACACTTGCTACGCGGAGAAGAGTTCTTGTACCTATCAATTTGAATGGCTTGGCGGCGATAGCTACCGTGTCAGGGCACATCGAGAAGCGATTAGGTCAATATGACAAATCCGTCCAACCTGGAGCCTTTGCAGAAGGAGACTTAGTCCACATTTACGACCAAGCCCACGATAAACTGGGAACAGGAAAATTAGAACCTATGTGCCACGGTCCTTACATCATAAAGCGTGTATTACATAGAGGCGCCTACAATTTAGTCGACTATGATGGAATATATCTCGATGAGCCCTGAAATAGGATTTACCTCAAGAAACACTATGCATAGAATATCTCGCAAGTGTGCTTTGTACATTATTGTATTTTGGCAGTGTCTTTTCTTTTCGTGTGCTTTCAGTCTTTACCGGTACCACTCATGTACGTACTTTATGTTTGCATCTTGGAATGGCGTCTACCTTTCTATCTTTTTGGGTTCTCCCGGATGCCAGGCTGGCCATTTGTACCGGAACATTGCCTTACACCGTGACATGATTGTTGCTCGGTTTGGCGAGGTGGTGAGTTGAGCGCTGTTTGAGCCGACAATATGCGCATGGCGAGAATATCATCTTTGTCGTGGTTGTTGACGAAACTCTTCCTAGGTATCTCTGGTATCATCATTTACTTAGACTCCCAACTTCATTGATTTATCAACTCAACGCATCTGTTATCCAGTAATTACTAATATCACCTTCGTCTACACTTGCAGTTCAGCCGTCTTGAACGAATGTTGATTACATTGAATATAGACGCATTCCAAGAGAACTCAAATAGACTGGCTTTAGATTCGTTAGCTAATTGTATCATGGATCGGTATTTAGCCACAGATAAGATTCAAGGAAAAAAAAGCGTACATTACATGTAAATCAAAACACATCATAGACATCATCATGTACAAATCCTTCGACATCATAAAACCAGCGTATATATATATATATATAGGCGTGGTGAAATATTTTGCATTACATCAAAAAGTCTGTAATAGAACAAAATATTGGGCTCATCACCCATACAACTTCGCCAGAAAAGGCATTTTCGCTTCGGAGCTCAATCTCCCAGCGCTATGTTAATAACGTGAGTAATGAAAAATGCGTAATGCGTACTACGTCTCAGCAGTGAGATTCTCACGACGCCTGATGTCATTTGCGGATGCAAGCGACACCTCCCTCTCCGCTTGGAAGGGAGGATGATACTTATCATTAAAGACGCCCGGAGGTTCCTCTCAATACTCTCGAGGCCCACCACGGTCTTTCTTGAATTACGCTACGGCGAAGAAATTTTCTACGGCGATCGGCAGCGGTATATCCGTAGAATACTTGCTTATGTCTACATATTGAAGACAAAACATCTGTTAAACACTCTCTCTTACATACCCAAAAAAAATACATAACCATCAAAAGAAACTTAAAAACAAACTTCGACAAGATGCGACTTAGTCTCTTATGACTTCGTCCCAATCTTCCCCACCGGGTGAATCAAATCCATGCTCTGCAGTCTACATCGACATATAAGGAAGTCCTCGATCCGGAGGAGCTTGCCGCCTCAACCAGGCGAAATCACCGATTGAAATGGAACGCTTCGGGACTCGAAACCAACCTGAGGGCGGGATAGTCCACCTCTCCATCCGAGGCTCGTCCTGTTTGGTACGTTACTACAAATGCTGTCGAAGTGCATTTGAGGATGCGCTCAGAAAGCGAAGACTAAAAATGAGCCCATAATAAGAAACTGTTTTGGTGGATTCTTGCAGAGATTTGTTCCTTCACATTCCGAAGTAATGTTGCACTCCAATTGAACAGTGTTGACTCTAAACAATGAACTCCATAGGTACATGATCTCGAACCAATGGAGCACTAGTGCTACCGATGCTGTCAACAAGATGGATCGAAGAGCGGATCTGGACATCCTTGATGAGGATCGCCCTACCAACCTTGATTAGGGAACATAGTGGCGTGCCGGATACGCATATCCACGCCGGGCAATGCTCTTTGCCAGAAGTAAAATCTATGGGGACCCTCTTTGAGAGGCGATTGAAATACATCCTCAACTTCGATGAAGATTAGGAGTTGTGTACCAATCTGAAATCACTTTGTTAAAATTGATGTCCCAAAGACCAATGATATGCTCAAGTAATAGAACCTCGCTCTTCATTTTTTTGCAGTTTGAAAAAAACTTGAGCAAAACACACATGCCCTCAAAGCAGCCCGCGTACGTGGACTCCGCAGAGCGACTATATCATCCATTTCATGTTCACGCTCTTTCCACTTTCGATCATGGTTGCCGAATATGTCTACAAAATAAAAAGTCCAAATTTACATCATTCCCCGTTTTGTGATTTGAGGAAAAATTCAAAGCATTTTAAACATGGCTCAAATGCCCATGATCTAAAAGGTAATCAATCATCATTTTAGACCACCACACCTTAAAATTTACTAAACAATGATTAAAAGCGTGATAAAATGAAAAACGTTTTTGAGGGGGTGCGTGGGCCAATAAGGGAGGTTTTCACGAATTTCTTTGGTCAAAATAATTGACCAATCAAATGGTTAAGGTGTGAAGTCATATTATTGACCATTTAAAGCATTTCATGGATAATTTCCCCCGTTTTATTAACTTTTATAAGGGGGGCCGATTTGGTCCAAAATGGTGAACCTAGGGCTTCACGTTTTAAAATAATAATGATATTAAAACCAACTTGGAACCATACAATTGAAGAGCAAAGAACGAACACCTGCACAGTTCCAGACGGTTGCAAAGCGATCAACCGTAGCTCGGCGACAGAAGGGAACAAGTTTGGCTCAATCGAGATTCTCAATACTCTACCTGAATCCTTGCAAATGGAATGGTAAATGAAGAGTTTTTGAATCAATTGATATTTATAAAATTTCATTTTTATAAATATAGTCTTTGGGTTTCTCTAATGGTACAAATAACTTCACTAATATCTGGTTTAGCCAACCCCGGCATGGGTTATTTAGCCGATCAAAGCATCCTTCACCTTGTCATACTTACGAGCTTAGTCTTTGTTCTTTCTCGTTAACAAGTAAGAATACATTCAGGGAATGCAAGCTAGAGGTAAACTTTGTATCTCTTTTTGAGACTGAGTGTAAATGATCACACGAAAAAGGAACCCCAGAACCTCCTTTAAACCCTTTTTAGACTCTCTAAATGAAAATATTGTGGAATCTTGCTTCCTTTCACACTCATTAAAAAAGATTCGAAGTCAGTATTTGAAGCCGATAGTTTAACCCTTTTAGGTCTCATTGGACTACTGCCGAAAAAGGAACTGTGAAAGTTCTCTTTAAGTGTTTTCCAAACTCTATAATCCCAAAACCTTGAGGAGTTTTACATCTTTGGACTCGTTAAAAGCACACATCCCGTGAGACCCATATGAGACCGAACCCTTACTTCTTAGGTTAGATTTAAACAATAGGAGATTACAGAATGAGAGTTATATCGAGCATGTGTTGGCATATCCCTCAGGAGCTCGTTAAATAAAAGAGGTACTCATCTATACGGATGGGGGAAAAATTGAGAAAGGAACAAACCAAGCGGGTCTCTTGGGAACACCATCTAGCACTTCTTAGAGTCTCCCTTGAACGACACCTTGTCAACATACATCATAATCCGCTAAACCTCTTCACTAAGCCAATAATTTAGTTTCCTTTCAACTCCTTTGGGTCATCCGACACAAGTCACGATACCCATTACCGGTTTTGGTCCATATCATGTTTCTTTTGTTTGTGCCTCGGTGTTGAGAATGTCAGCCTCAAGAGGCAGTGAAACCAAATATCTTGTCTCAAAACACGTGTCAGTCCATGTCCATTTAATTTTCCAATTACATCTCCATAATACGTTTCATGTCATTTTATGGGGGATACATCAAGGCCCTCCCTCGACGAGTCTATTCCGTCGACTCCAACATATTATCAGGAATTAGGCTTAGAAACCATTTAATTACTTTGGGACTGCATGCCTCAATGGCGGGCCTCACCACATTCGTGATTGGGTTTTACATCATTGACCTCTGTTTGGAAGATTCCATCGAGTGTTGACTTCAAATCATCTATTCCGCGTTCGGTGGAATGTACTAAGATACCCTAGCAGGAATCATTGACGGTAATGGTGATACCATTAGCGGTTTACTCATTGGTAGGTAATTAGGTTCCATGTTCGACACTAGGACATCTATTCACACGGTTATATTCATACTACATCGATATCAATAAGAAGAACATGGGTTGAGTAGTGACTCACTTTGATATATATGTTTTAAGCCGGGTTGAAGAGTTACGGACCAAAGAGCACGCATTGTTACATAGATCCACTTTGTGGTCATGGCTATGTCTTGTGGTCTCGTAAGATCCAGCGTGTATTCTTCATGGCTTTCGATCGGTCGAGTCATCAAAGAACAGATCCACATTGTATCTTGGGTGGCTATACCTTTTATCAAGCCTGATTATGGATCCACGGTGTATATATTATGGTATTATATCTCGGATCTTTATCATCAAGCATAGGTATGCCTGACTTAGGTTTTGAAATATGTCATGATATTTGTTGGATGTTTGGTAATGCGGTTTTGTCCGGGTTCTCAGAGTCTATACCTTAGCGAACATCACAAAGCATTTCGGTCATCGATTACATCTTACGGCTTCATACTTTGGGGGGCATTACGTTACCGCGTCAAATTGTTGAGATGAATAGAATTAGCATTGTCCCTATCAATCATGGGTGAATGTCACATCTTCCTATCAACTTTATAGGTGTTTCAGTTGATCTGGTGACTCAAACAATGTTGGAGACATGATGCCATGATGACAACACTGAGCACTCATGACATCTCACATGATTGATTTGAAAGAGGAGTTCTTGCGGGATCAAATGACCCTTGACACTGAAAGGAGCATAAAGCAGTGAGAGGTTTGGAGATATTTTAGCTGCAGAAGTGTCGGCGCCCCTCTAACATGTCTCAGGAGCATTATAACACTCTTAAACCCTTCTAGAGGAGCGATGCTCATCCTGAGAGAGCTGGCGCTTCCCCAAGTCTTACCAATGAGCGCTACAATGCTCTGATACACCTTTTGGGGGAGCACTCCCTATCCTGGGTAAATTGTTAGCCCGTTGAGACGAATAAGGGGAGGAACATTCGATATTAGGAGACAGTTAACAATTCTTTTTTTTCACCCGTTGAGGCGGATAAGGGGAGGAACATTCGATATTAGGAGGCTGTTGTGCTCGAATTCTTATTTTCATCAACAAATCCCTGATCTATGGAGAAGGTTCCTAACTGGTTCTAAACATAACTCAAGAGGTTAGGCTCCTCCCAACCTATATAAACAGGCTCTATGATGGTGGAAAGGAAGGAGGAAGAATTGAATATGTGAAACTTATGATCTTGGAGGAAACTTACAGCCAGCCAAAGGAGAGTGATCAGTGAAGCTGCTGTCATCCAGGTCGTGGATCTTTCAGGAAAGGGTTAGACGAAGAGGACTTGACGAAGCTGTCGCATTCGCATCTACGATTGTAAGTACTGCTTTCGTTATTCTCATTAATATGACATGCTTGGCCTGTTTCTTTCTAGCTTGTGTCTGATGTCACATGAAATTGTCATTCATTGATAGATCTGTTTTCAAGCTAATGTCAATAGAGTAGGAAGTGGTCGTATCTTTTTTTGTCCACAGACCTCGACGAGGAGCAAAGGGTTGAAGCGCAACTCGGAGCGTGCAGGGACAAACGTCGATTAGAAGGTACTTCCGTTACCTACCCTTCTCATGCATTGGTTTAGATAGATTGGAAAGGAAGTTAGTGTCCACGTTAAGCATTTTTCTGTCTAGGGTTAAGGTCAAGCTCTAGAGGTCGATCTACTTGTCCGCAGGCAGATTTTCCTACAACACTCTCCACTTGGAGTTCGTTCCTCTCCCCAAAGGAACTTAGGATAACAGGGTTTATTCCCAAACTTTATTAATTTATGAATATATTATAATATCTCCTTGGGTTAAGCCCTCAATCTTATCCCCTTTTTCCTAGCCTCTCAGCCCCCTTCCCTTTCCCTT
The DNA here is from genome assembly GCA_010110895.2 of Picea sitchensis. Taxonomy (NCBI): domain Eukaryota; kingdom Viridiplantae; phylum Streptophyta; class Pinopsida; order Pinales; family Pinaceae; genus Picea; species Picea sitchensis. Next base: position 9,476 of record SNQJ01S0060989.1, on the reverse strand, counting down.
CTTAGTGGAGCTTATTCCCCCATAACTCTTTCTTCATGGTCGGTCTACACGCAACGATGTGTTTTTATTAATGATCTACATAATTATGTATACAAAATCAAGGTCACTGGCCTTAACATCTAGGATCTCCGGCCTAATAAACACATAAATATTTAGCTCATCATCTTATAAAAATCATTAAACATCATTACAATTGAACAGGGTCTCGGCCTTGGGGTATTACATGGAATGACATGTGGATGTTGAAGTGGAATGACATGCCATCATCCTCTTTCCTTCATTGACCATCAACCGTTTCTCTTAGATGGCCCAAACATCACATTGAATCGATCGATGCCCAACCATCGACCCATCGGCCCATTGGAAAAAATGGACACCTCAATGATTTGGCCAAAGCCTTACCATCATCCCATCGTCCATCAACGATTTTCATTGGTGATTGAAAATGTTTCGTCAAACCCAGTTCATGCCTAAACATCAACTCATCTACCATTGAAAACGTTGGTGAAAAAAACAATTCACTGAATCTAATCGACACCCAGCCATCGAACCATCGACCATAAATTTTTTTCCTTGTGAATATAGTTGTCAACACTTACAAAATTTTGACAAAAACCCAGGTGAATATAGTTGTCAATATCCAAACCAAGATGATCTTAACAGTTTATCAACTCCAACTCCCAAATGATTGAAACTAATCTAGGCCATTGATCTTCTTGAACTTCCCAAATGCTAAAATTGAATCTCGGTTGTTGATTTGCTAAACCTTCAAAACCAGAAACATTATGAATTTTTAAATTTATCAAAGTGAATATCGACCGTCTATTTCGAGATCAAACACAGTCTCGGTCATCGATTCTTGAAATTTTGCCCAATGTTACAAGAGGCCATTAAAATGTGAATTTATACCTTTCCATGTCAAATTCTACTTTGAAACTTGCATATTTACTTCATGAAATTTCTTAAACATATCTTAGTAACTCAAACTTGAATTTTACTCACAAATATGGGGATTTCACTCTAATTTTTCTTTGTTTTTCCCGAAATCCATCACAATCAAATGTGCAACAATGATTTTTCCCAATTCAAATCCATCTTTCCCCATACAAGTTCGGTGTTTGAATCAGATGCTCTAATACCATAACGTATCATCCCCCGGCCCAACTAAGGGACATTATAGTGTGGAATACTCATAAAAATGAAATTTTCTGCTATATAAATAAATTCTTGGAGCTCACATCTATGAATTACATATTTAACTGTTGAATGTTACCATTATTTAGATGCATCCAAAACATAACAAAATAACATGAAATGCAACTATTAAACTCAATTTCAACAACATATAAATTAGTTTGATAAACATAGATGTTAATGCACAACAAATAAAATCATGATATAAACAACAATGAGGTAAACCACTTATATTTTATAAAAATGTGTGCAACTAGATATTTGGGATGAATGTTCCACCCAACCATAAACTTGTTGATCAAAATATCAATAACAAGTCACCCCAATATGAGGCTAGTAATCCACAAAAGAGGGTGGTCTTTCATTGTCCACTCACAACTCATATCTCTCTTCCTCTCAACCTGACCAACCCAGGGAATGTATCCCTTCACTGATATAATTCCCTCGGGCATCCCATTCATTTATCAGGGTATCTCTTACACAGGTAACCAATAATATCTCAATCGGGAACTCAAGGGAAACTCACTACTAGGAAAACTACCAGAAAAATCAACAACAAACACTTGTTGTTACAGTGCAACTCATACAAGAGTTCACTATTTAGGCATGAAAACTTGGTTCTTCAGTCTTCAATTCCAATGCACTCCAAAATTCTCCAACATCCTTTAGAATTATCCCTCCATGGTTGTTTCAACTCCAATCTCTCTTTCCTCCTCTCTAATTTGTTGGAGATATTACACACTCACCTAGTATTTCTTTTCCTAAGGTTGATATTCCAATGTTGAAAATGCTTCATTAGATGGGAATATTCTCTCTAGAGAATATTCTCCTACAAAATAGGGTGCTCCTCTCCATTTTAGATTTATTTACACTTAGTGACACTCAATTAGAATAGTGGAAGTCACTCATGCATGGAAAGCTCGGTTTTATCACCAGCAATTGCATGTGTTTCTCTCACCTCCGCATGTGTGACTCAGTTAATCAATGATTTCATGGATTAGTTAACTAGGAACAGGTGGAAAATTACTTCAATTTTTGTCGGTGACTATCTAGTTATCTCTATATCACTGCTATGGTGACTTAACATAGCCATGTATAGTATATCATGTGTATTTTACTATTTTAATCATACACTAAATACAATTATTGATCATTTTCTCTCATCTCTTCTCTCCTTCTCTCAATTTGCAAGCTTTGTACGAATTATCATTAGCTAGATTATCTATGTAGGTTTCACCACAATTATACATGGTATCAAATCTCATAGGTTTCTAGGAGAAAGGAACATAGGTATCTTATTTGTAGGTAGAGAAGGGAGCTGCAGTCAGAAAAAATGGATTGTTCATTGGAAATACTTCTCGTGCCTCGTAACTTCTTCGAGTGGAAGCTAAAAAGTTTGCATAAACTTAGATGTAGAGGCTTGTATCATATTACCATGTGTACATAGGCTGTGCCAACCTGTGTTATCGATAATAATAGGTATCTCAACTGCATGGTTGAGGCTTATGATATCCTTTGTGTGTATATGACCCTGATCTTCTATTTCACATTGAATCTTGTACCACAACATATGATATTTGGACAAAGTTGAAGGAATATTTGAAGCCCTCACCCATGAGAAATATAAGCTCATCAAAATGGGGATAATCAAGGGACCCAATGTGCATGCACTTGTTGTGCATGAAATCAAAATAATTTCCAATTCAAAATCCAAGAAAAAAGGAAAGGGAAAGATGCATGCAGAGCCAAGGAAGGGAGGGAAATACAAACCCTTTGATGATTCCTCAGGATCCAAAGGTGGAAAATAAAATAAAGGGAATACCAAATATGGTTACTATAACTGTGGTTGTCATATTGAGTATGCAAGCATGAACAAAAAAATTGATTAGATGGATCATATTCTTCATAAGAACAACCTCAAGGATCACATTCTCGAAGCTTGAAAGAAAAATATAGAAGATCAATCCAAATGAGGTATCTCTCATGCACTGATTTCCATTAAATCTTATGTTAATGCATTTATCTTATATTTAGGTGCATCCCACCATATGGAAGCAACAAAGAATGTTTTATCTTATATTTATACATGAACAGGTCCTCCCATCCTAATGGGATATGATACTCCTGTTTAGGTCATTGGCCAAGAGAGAGTAGAACTCCCACATGAAAGTTTTGAGAATGTATTGTATGTTCCAAAACTATCCATGAATATGATCTTTTTTTATCAGATAAAACATTATGGTACATGAAAAAGGGTGGAGTTCACACCTTATTTTGCAACCATATATGATATTCATGATAACCCCACGATTTTTTTCGGTGAGGTAAACCACCAATGTCTTTTTTATACTTTCAACAAATTCATTGCTAAATCTGATTCTACATTACTATTGACACATGTTGATGATACTAGTATGTTACGACACAAGATATTTATCCATCTGAACCTAAAATTCATGCAACAACTATGAAAACATAATATAGTCATCAGCTTGCCCAAAATACACTTTTCAAAACGCGTTTATCAAGGATTCATTCTTAGAAAACATTCTCAAGAGAAGTTTGAGAAAGAGAAGGCATGGAGGGCCTCCTCTCCTTTGGATTTCATCCATAGTGATCTGGTGTGACCATTTCCTCATCCATCCATCAAAAAATCAAGGTACATGCTTACATTTATTGATTATTTCTTACGATACACTTGGGTGTATTTTCTCAGGTAGAAGTCCGAGGTTTTTTATCATCTAAAAGACTTCAAAGAACATGTAGACACTCAATCTGGGAGAAACATTAAAATGCTACACACAGATAATAGGGGGGAATATGTGAACCACAATGTACAACATATTTTTTCAGAGGAAGCTATACAACTTTAGCACATGATACCTTACACTTTGTAGTAAAATGAATTAGTGTAGAGGAAGAACATATACCTCAAGGAGATGGCCACTTGCATCTTGTATGAAATATATCTAGCACCCAAGCTTTGGGTCGACGAACTTAACTATGCCAACCACACTCACAATAAATCTCCTCACAGATATGTCAAGGATAGGACTCCCTATGAAGCATGGAGCAAAAACAAATTGGAAGTCACCCACTTCCGAATTTTTGGATCACATGCATGGGCATGTGTTCCCTCTAATAAAAGGAAAGCATTAGATACACAGAGTACCACATGCATATTTGTGGCATATACAAATAGTTTCAAGGGTTATAGGTTGCTTGATCCCTCTATAGAGAAGATCATCATTGAGCGCGGTGTTCCATTTGAGAAAAATCCCTTGCATGCACCGTCATAGCCACATGAAGAGACCTCTATACCACTGCATGCACCAGACATCAGTGATGATGAGTCTACTCAGTTAGATCATGGTTCATATATGAGCTTTGAATATGATTAGAAATATGATCATCATGTCTATTATGAACATGCAAATGTTGAGCCACCACAGATGCGCAAGTGGGCATAGACCACCCTATAAGAAGCAGGAGACCTTGTGGGGGATCTTGTTGGAAAATATTTAACAAACACCGCATGCTTGTATACTTGTCATTGATGGAAAGTACAACAATGAAGATGGCATGAGTACATAAAGTATGTAATAGATGGACATTATGAGAAGTCGTTGTAGAGAGGATTCGAATAAGATCAGAAGAGATAGTGCAGAGGATTGTTTGCAAATCATCGATGGCAAGATCAGAGTAAGAAGAACAAAGTAAGCTCGGGAGGAGAAGCAACATTTCTGATCGTTGGATCCCATTTACAATTTCTGATGACCATCAGATCAAGTGTTGATAGGGACTATTGATCCCACGCCATTTTGGGGTTTTGCGACTCACGACTTGGACAGGAAAGAAACACAACCATCGAAATCATGATATGTGAAATCACAATTTAATAGTAGCCATCAGATCAAGGTGTGATCTGGACCATTGATCCCACGCCATTTTCGAGTCTCTCCTATCGCAAATTGGAGTGACAAGAACTTCCATCGAAAGAATCGTGATATGCAAAATCACGATTTAATCACAGCGATCAGATCAAGGTGTGATCTGGACTGTTGATCCAACTCCATTTCATAGTTTCATGACTCGCGAATTGGAGAGGCAAGAAACAAAACCATCGAAATTGTGATATGCGAAATCGCAATTTAATCACAGTCGTCAGATCAAGGTGTGATCTAGACCATTGATCCGACTCAATTTCAGAGTTTCGCGACTCGCAACTTGGAGAGGCAAGAAATATGACCACCGAAATTGTGATATGATCTAAGCCATTGAATTAAGATAAGATATGGACCATCGAATCTTAGAACAAGTCGTTGAATTGGATTCAACGGAGCATGGTGTGGAAACTCGCGAGATGCGAGATTGCGATAAGATCTGGACCGTCGGATCTATGCAGATTTCAACCGTCGTTCAAGCTCAATGAAGTTTATAAACTCATGCCTTTTTGGTACAACCTATGGTCACCACTGGTGGTCATGAGAAGGGAAGGATTCAGTTAAGATAAGCCCCGTTTAGGGGTTTCGGGGATCACGATTTGGAGAGTCGAGATGCCTCATCTCCAGATTCACGAAATGAAAATTTGTGAAAATCACTTTATGCATAAGCGCGTGGTCATGGCCATGGTCATATAGAGGAAGGAGCTAGTGCAGAAAATCTCCATATCAGAGTTTCAGAGATCATGATATGAAGTGTCGAGACACTTGGCCATAGGAATGCCGAAATGTTGAAACCCGATTTAAACGTAAGAACCCATCAGAGTTAATCCAACGATGGAGATGAACATGAGCACGATCGGAGGGATACTGATGCACAACACAGTGAAACTTCCAGAAACCATTGATGGTGTCTGCCAGAGAATTCGAAGAGACTTCTGTGTGATCGCCAGAGGAGATGAAGAATCTACAAACTTCATCCAGTGAAGGAAGATGACTCTTAGAGGGATTGACAAGTGTATGAGTATTGAAATATGTAGCTAAAAATAGAAAGGATAGGCTCATTGAAGACAGAGAAGATGAAGAGCCTCAACTGCTAGAGAAGATGTGAAATCTAGATAGAACACCCAGTGATGTTGAACGCGTAAAAAAAAAAACTGTTGAAGAAGATAAAGAGTCGTGATAATGATGAGGCAGAGCACTCGAGATGTGGAGGAATTTGGGGTGGAGTGAGCATGCAGAGGAATGGAAAATATTTCATGCACAAAGAGCATAGAGACTATAAGAATGTTAAACAAAGAAGAGAAAAAGGGGGTTGTGGTGCAGTAGAATTCAGGGGTGTGCAAGGAGGGAGAACGCAGGAGCAGAAATGTACAGTTGAGGAGTGGTGCATTGAAGGGATATGGTGCATAGAGCACAAAACGTAGAAGAACAGAAGGTGCAAGGGGTGTGCAAAAAGTACTGATGCAGACAAGTCAGAGTAGTGTAATAGAACAATGACAAGGCTGGTAAGACATTGAATAACTTTATATCGCTGTAATAAGTTATAGTAACAAAGAAATTATAATTCAGGGTGGTTGGGAGGTGCTAGGGAGGACTGGTGTCCTCAGAGGTTCAATTGGGGGCTTCAACATGGGAAGTTGGTGCTTCCTTCTAGTTGGTGCTAGAGAAACCAGGGAGTTGGTGCTTCCTTCTAGTTGGTGCTAGAGAAACCAGGGAGTTGGTGCTTCCTTCTAGTGGGTGCTAGATAAAAATGGAGAGTTGGTTCTCTCAGTGAGTTGCAGCTTGCAAAACAGAGGTTTTATCCTCACAATGAGTTGGTGCTCAAATGTATGATAATGTAAAGAATGTAAATAATACTTATCATGTAAAGAAGAAGAGGTTTTTACCCTGTATGGGTTTCCTTGGGAAATATCTATCTCTGTGTTTCTCATATATGTGACTCATGTTGAATGTGCCATTGTTCATTTCCTTGCATTATTGTGATCATCATTGAGTGCCTTGTAAATATTTTAAAAGGAAGAATAATTGTTTAAGCACGGTGAAAACTGATTCACCCCCCCTCTCAGTTCTTCAACAATTTGTATCAGAGCCAACCCATTTTATCTAAGGGTAGATCCTAGAGCTTAAACATTTTAATCCATGAAGGGAATTCAACCAATAAGGCCCCTTTGTTCAATGGAACAAACTTTGCCTTATGGAAAGTTAGAATGAGAACCTACATAATGTCATTATGTGCAAATGTTTGGGATGTGGTAGATACTGGTTATGTAAAGCCAGTTGTGCTAGATAATAGGGATGAAAAAATAGAATTTAGCTTCAATGATAAGGCTATGAATGCTATCTTGAGTGGGCTTGCAGAAGCAGAATTTGTAAAAGTTATGCACCTAAGAACTGCCAAAGAAATATGGGACAAACTCATTAGAATCTATGAGGGTAATGAGAAAGTAAAGGATGCAAAGCTTCAAACCTACAGAATACAGTTTGAACAGATGAAGATGAAGGAAGATGAAACTGTTGGAAAATACTTTCTAAGAGTAGAAGAAATGGTAAATGCAATGAAGGCACTTGGTGAAACAATTGATGAACCTTCTTTAGTTAAGAAAATCTTGAGATTTCTCCCAGATAGGTTCAACCCAAAGGTCTCTGCTATAGAAGAACTTAATGATCTAAAAACCTTGGGGTTTGATCAACTGCTAGGAACATTGACTACATATGAAATGAGAATAGTTAAAGATAAACCTACCTCCATAGAAGCATCATTTAAAGCAGACAAGAATGAGGATTCTGAGCCCGATGAAATTGAAGCAAAATTTGTGAAGAGACCGAAGAAGGGATTAGGCAAATAAAAAGGTAAACTACCTTTCAAATGTTTCAACTGTGGTAGGATAGGTCATTTTTCAAATAAATGTCCCCACAAAGGAAAGGATCAGACATGTGATAATGAGGATAAGTACAAACAAAAAAATTTCTTTAAAGAGAAAAACTTTAAGAAGAAAATTATGTGCGTAAACAATGATGATGATCCTTCAGATGATGAAGAAAATGACTCCTCTATTGAAGATAAACAAAATGACTTCATACTTATGGCCAAAGAGGATTATGATAATAAAAGCACAAGAAGTGATGAAGAAGAAGCTGTGGTTAACATGGAAGGAGAACTGATCAGTGCACTGGAAGAGATTGACAGACTAAGAATCGAGAACAGAAAGCAAAGACAATTGTTGATACAGTTCGAGAAAGACTGTAAAGAACCTGATGAAGACCTTGTCCTACTAAAAGTAGAATTGGAAGAGGCAAAGAAAATCAAAGAGATTCTGAAACAACAACTATCAAAAAAGAAGACAAAATGTGAAGCATTAGAACAAGAAGTAGTGAAAACGAGGAAATAAATGGAGAAGTTTCAAGCCTTGTATAATCAAAATCTGTCAAGTATCAAAGCCTTAGAAGGATTGGCCACCATTCAGAATCAACAAAGGAATCCAAAGCTGAAAACTGGCTTGGGGTATGAAGAGGGATCAAGCAATGGTAAGCCAGGAAATGAAGAACCCATCAAGTTTGTCAAAAGTACAACCAATGACAATAACAATCCTGCAAAAACAAAGGAAGACAATCAACTGCCCAGGTCGAGTAAGGTAAAAGATGCCAGATTTGAATCTGTAGAACAAATAAGTAATGTGCTCACTGTTGAATGACGTCATCAGTCTAGAAGAAATCGATTTTCTCAAAGAAGACAACCATTTTCCAGGTACAAAGAATTCTTCTATGGCTATTGTTTCTACTGTGCTAACTTTGGTCACAAAGCTGTAAATTGTTCCTTAAGAATTAGACATGAGCAATTAAGATTTCAAAGAAATAAATACTTGCCACAACAAAGAATGATGCAGTCAAGTAACAAACCTTCACTAATTTCCAATTGCGAAATTAAGTCCAGGGACATGCAACTAAAGAGGTCAAGAAATAATCAACAGTCAATGAGTAGACAATGTTGCACCAATAAGTTCGACCTGTTGAACAATGAGATTGAATGTTACATCTTTCATAACTATGGACACAAATCTATTGACTATTGTTTAAGGGGATATGAACCAGATTCAAAATCTCTTGCTGAAAATGTCAAATTTTGGAAGAAGAAGGAAAGTGACAAGTGTGGATTAGTGTTGTCCACTCAAAGAAGAACGAATCCCTGGTATATAGACAATGTATGCTCCAAACACATGATGGGAGACAAAGGCAATTTTCAATCTCTAAGTGAAATAAAATCAGGAAACGTAACCTTTGGAAATGATGCTCCAGGGAAAATAAAGGGCAAAGGGATGGTGAGCTTAAGTAATGGAAAAG
>SNQJ01S0060988.1:40379-67428 GCA_010110895.2 Picea sitchensis | reverse complement strand
GGGGGAAGGGATGGTCGAGGGACCATCTCAAGTGGGTGTAAATACCACACTGGGATTTCTAACACCATATTAGGTAGTGTGAGTGTTGCGGCCACCTGAAAAGCTTCTATACCGGGTGGTGGGTAAAAGAAGGGAATTTGAGTGAGAGGTTTGGGAACTGTCTCCCAAACTGGAATATGTCCTTGGGGAGAGGTGGAATCGTGGACTGATGGGGTCGACGAGTGTCCATGGGGGGTTTGAGGAGGGGTTTCTGTGATGATTGGGACATCAGATATGACATAAGCCTCTGTAGGCGGAAGGGTGTCCTCTGTGTGAGTTTCGTTAGATGATATGACGCATACTTGATTAGTAGGATGAAGGAGTGGTGGTTCTCCATGGTATGTCCCTAACAAGGATGGATCTTTAAAAATCCCAGGACCCATCTCGACAAGTGGATATGCATCTTGGTTTGTGTGGATGAGAGGAAGAATGTTATCGAGGTTGGTAGATGGGTTAGGCTCATAATGTAAGACTTGGTCGATGGTTACGATCTTCCCATTGTGGGGGAAAATCATTGTCTGAAAGACGGAAGATGCGACTGCCTTCATAGTGTACATGTAGCTACAACCGAACATGATATTATAATCGAGCGGGGCGTCGATAACTTTGATATCGATGAGAATAGTCTTGCCCCCGAGTTCAACGGGGACATTTTGGAAGAGCCCTTCAGGAGAGTATGGTCGTCCGTCATAAGCTCGTAATGTGATGGCAGAGGGTATCAGTTCCGGGGAACGAAGTTTTCGCCATACTGTTTTGGACATGATGCACGTAGATGCACCTTCGTCGATGATACACCGATGAACTGTGATGTTCCGTATTTTCACTGGTATTTGAAAAGTGATCAAGGCGGGAAGATGAGTTTCTCCGCTATCAAGATCGAAGGTGATGAGTCGGGTATCTGCAGGGTCGACTGCCCCCAAGGCGGAAAGTGGTGATTTATGCTGAGTAGGAAAAGTCTGGAGGACTTCCAAGACTGACATGGCAGCCAGGGATTGTGCTAAGTCATATACCAAACTATAGTTATGAGCTTCCCGGACCTGTGGGTTGTGGACATTCCTGCGCAATGGGATGTGAGGGATGCGCAGCGGTGTTTCGACGGAAGGGTGAGGGATCACCAACGGGGGTCCTGACGGTGGAGGGTTTGTTTCTGGAGGGATGGAAGGAGACTCAGCGGGTGTATGATACTGACGACTACGCGTTTGCAGAAGGATTTCTTCCTCACTGGTGAGGAGAATTGTACGCTCTGCTGGATTGTTGGGGTTGAGGTATTGTCCCACCTAAGGTGGGGGATGCTATGTGTCCTGTTGGGTGTTTATCACACCTTGATGTGGAATAGGATTTTGTAGCACGGCGGGAGGGGGTTGTTGCACGTATTGTTGTGGTGCCTGCTGAGGGGTAGGTTGTGCAGGAGAATGGAGAAGACTACCACAGTCTTTCAACCATTTGAAATCAAAAATCTGGGGGCAATGATGAGTGTAATGACCGAACTCACCACAAAGGGCACAAGGGAAGATGGTTTTAACATTATTTTTCCCTTGGCGTTTGTTATTATTTCCCCCTTGGGGGTTTTGGTTCCCTTGGTTCTGGTTTCCCCCAGGTGGTTGGTGCTGTGGGGGTTGATTCTTGCCTTGACCTAGGTTTTTGTTATTCCTGTTCCATCCTTTCTTCTTGGCATTGTTCGATGGATGAGTTGGGTTGGTTGTATTCAACTATTCAAAACTTTGGTATTGTTGAGTGGCAGAGGGTTGAACAAAATTTACCCCCGCATGCGGATGTGGGGGAGCCATGGGTTGTGGAGGACCAAGAAATGGGAAGTATGGATTCAATGGTGGTACTGATCCATAAGGTACATAGGAAGGCGTAGTGCTTTTTCTAGTACTATAAGATGATGTTGAAGGAGGACCACTGCTTGTGGGAATAGGTGGATGTATGGGAGGCATCAGCGGTGGTCCACTGATGGGTGGAGGTATAGAAACAGGGTATGGTTGTTGATAAGGGGGTGGGGGGTAATAAGGAGTGCCCTCGTATGCTGGTGGGTATTGAGGTGTTCCCTACATCGGTGGTGGTTAGGGTTGTGGACCATGGTGTGTGGTGGCACCGATTAGTCCGTCTGCTGAGTGAGACATCCCAGGTTTGTCTTGGACAAATGGCACAAGTTTTGGAAGATCAGGAAGTACCATGTATAAGTACCCTGACTGTGCATAGATGAGGTCATACTATTGGGCCTTACTGATGGCTTCTTCTTTGGATTGAGGGAAGGTGGAAGCCACATCCTTACCGAGGAGAGAGACAAGTGATCTAAGAAACCAGTCGAGACATTGTTGCTTGATGGTTTCTGCTTTGCACAAACTACGTCGCCTACGCCACTCATGAATGTGGTCAGCGATGTGTGTGGCTAAGGTTTGTTTGAAGTTAGACAGTAGTTCTAGACCATTGTCGTGGCAGATGGGTAATTGGAAGAAGGTCAAGAATGCTTTGGCCAATGACTCAAAGGTTGCGTGGGATCCCGATTTTTCTTCGACATACCATTTAGTTGATGGGCCAGTGAGTGTGCATTGAAATAATCGCAGTCTGATGGAATCATCCATAATGTTGTTGGAGGAGCACCATAAATGAAAGGTCATGATATGGTTGGTAGGGTCATCGCCTACCTTTCCTTCAAACTTTGGTATGTCTGAAGGTAGTTTGGTTGGCATTGCAGGCCATGTGGGATCATGCAAGATAAGATCATTGGTGAATTTAGTGAGATCTGGTATGTTGAAAGAGGCCAAATATGGAATCTGCAGTGGGGGGGGAGGGTTAGCTCCAGCCATAGTGTGTTGTGAACCTGACCCTTGAGGGGGGCTAGGTGGGTTGGTGCTCCCTCCTTGAGAGGAAGTGGGTCCCCCGCTTCCGTGTAAAGGAGAACTAGTGAACGGATGACCTTGGGAAGTTGACCCAAGTAATGTAAAACCAAGCAAAGTTGATCCTAAGATAGTAGCACTCACAAGAGTGTGTGAAGGAGGTGTTGATGAGAGAGAACGACCAGATACTCCCCCTAAGATAGGAGGGAGTTTGAGAAAGCGTCGTGAACGATGGGGGTTCTGTGGTTCCCCTATGATGTTAGACTAGCTATGTGAATGTGTGAAAAAAGTGGTGAGAGTAATATAGAAACAAGAGCCTTTGCACTAAATGTTTACACAATATATATTTCCAAATCAAACTATAATCAGATGTGCATCATACATAAAATGAGAAAGAAGCATATATGTGGGTAAGTGGGTTTTGTCCACGTGGGGGAATCAAAACAAAGAAAATTCTTGTGTCCTAGAAGACATAACGTCCTTCCTCTCAAATAGCACTAGACCTTCCAATAGTACTGAACAATGGGGTCTGAAGTCACCGGAAGAGAAACTAGTGAAGGATGAAATAATTGGTTATAATGAGGGGTAAAGGGGGTATATCCCGAAAGAGCTGGCGATATTTCCCAATAGCCACACAAAATCCAATCAAGGTGCAATTGCAGCCCACAATTGCCACTTGGGTAGATGTCCTAAATTTGGCCACTAGGTACCTCGGTCAAAGTGCGACATTTAGATTTTTGGCCTAATAAATGGGTCATGGGCTGGATCTCATCCAAGAGGTGGGTTCCTCAAGAGGGGACACATAGAACAATTGGACCTCAGCTTTCAACCCTTCACGGGTATCTCCCTGCCTTATGGTGATTGGAACACTTGACTTGGAGGATTTTCAGTTCCCTATTTGACAACCTCTATGTTTTGACAATGTGAGAACTAGATAACGGAGAGTTATTTGGATGCCTATCCCCAAAATCCTACCTAGAATAAAAAAATTATTTTTACGCCTCCTGTGGAGGAAAACCTAGTGAGTTTTTAGAAAGACTTTAGATGTAGTTGTTTTGGGAGGTTGGGGGTGCAAACCAACCTCGTTGGTTAAAAATGGGAGTGGATAGTCCCGTTCAAGAAAAGATGGGGTACTTTTAGGATCCCTTTGGAGGAAACTTACTTAGACCTCCACGTTTCAAGAAGAAGCTATGTGAGTGATAAGTGACTTTTGTGTGTGAGTGAAAGTGTGCCAATTTTTAGTGAATTAGATGTCACCTTGTTGCATGTGGACTTCGCTTGGTCCTTACAAGNAGTCACCGGAAGAGAAACTAGTGAAGGATGAAATAATTGGTTATAATGAGGGGTAAAGGGGGTATATCCCGAAAGAGCTGGCGATATTTCCCAATAGCCACACAAAATCCAATCAAGGTGCAATTGCAGCCCACAATTGCCACTTGGGTAGATGTCCTAAATTTGGCCACTAGGTACCTCGGTCAAAGTGCGACATTTAGATTTTTGGCCTAATAAATGGGTCATGGGCTGGATCTCATCCAAGAGGTGGGTTCCTCAAGAGGGGACACATAGAACAATTGGACCTCAGCTTTCAACCCTTCACGGGTATCTCCCTGCCTTATGGTGATTGGAACACTTGACTTGGAGGATTTTCAGTTCCCTATTTGACAACCTCTATGTTTTGACAATGTGAGAACTAGATAACGGAGAGTTATTTGGATGCCTATCCCCAAAATCCTACCTAGAATAAAAAAATTATTTTTACGCCTCCTGTGGAGGAAAACCTAGTGAGTTTTTAGAAAGACTTTAGATGTAGTTGTTTTGGGAGGTTGGGGGTGCAAACCAACCTCGTTGGTTAAAAATGGGAGTGGATAGTCCCGTTCAAGAAAAGATGGGGTACTTTTAGGATCCCTTTGGAGGAAACTTACTTAGACCTCCACGTTTCAAGAAGAAGCTATGTGAGTGATAAGTGACTTTTGTGTGTGAGTGAAAGTGTGCCAATTTTTAGTGAATTAGATGTCACCTTGTTGCATGTGGACTTCGCTTGGTCCTTACAAGTGTTTGATTACCTAATTAACTAAGTTCCTTTGGTACAACCTTGCATAATTCAAAATCCCTAGGAATCTAGCATGTGGACATGTGGGTCCGTTACTATCACTTTAACTCCCTATTGTGATGTAATATAAGAAAACCTTGAAACTATCCTAGATTGAACATGTGGGCATGTATGGGCCCATTACAAACCTTTTAAACTTCCCTAGTGTTTTGATCTAAGAAAGAAAAAATTCAAACACTATCCTATCTTTGTAGCATGTGGGCATGTATGGGCCCGTTATAATATTAAGATGTATTTGAAAAAGAAAACTAAGAGGGGTCCCAAGAAGGGTCGTTGTCCTCTCCTAAAGGTTTTAAACTTTGCTAAGGGAGATGAAATTGTTTCACAATCTTTTTCTGATTCTCAAGGTCACTTGAAGGCACGAGAGAAGAGCATATTAAGCGATTGTAATTCAAATCCTAGTCCCAATGTGAGTTAAATGTGATTAAAAATGATTTCCAACTTATATTATAAGTCAAAACAAGCCATCCATGTGGCAAAAAACAAAGAAAGGAAATTGATTTTATCCTCCTAAGTGCCTATGTGTGTTTGACTAACCCCTTTATATGATGAGGGAACTAAGTGTGGTGCAGTTTTTAGAACATGCTTGACATCATTTTTAAGAAGGCAAATGGCCTTCCCCACATCTCAACAACTCTACAATGTGAATTTTTGAATAAATGTCTGGGTCTCAGTGGAGACAGATCCGCACAGAGCGCATGCGCGCGAGCAGAGATAAGTTACAAAGCGCATGTGCACAGATCAGAACCCGTGCATGTGTGGTACACGACTGAGAATGAAAAATCCTAATGGATTTCTCTCAATTCTGCTCTGAATTGGATTATTTGCAGGTCGGCTTAGGCCGGTTAGTGCACCTACAAGTTAAACAAACTAAAAGAAGAGCAAAATAAACCTAAATGAGGTAGGAATTTGATACCTTTCCCCAGTGGAGTCACCAATCTGTTGCGCCTCTTTCGTCACCTTGGTGAGAAAATAAGAGGTGCTTGCAAGCTCAGTTGGGTCTGCTGAGCAGGACAGCTATAGAGAAAAGAGTTAGAGAAAGAAAACAAAAAAAACTATAACTAAGAATTAGACTAATAGATGCAATAAAAATTAAAATCATGAGCATAGGGACATAGAGATAACAAGAACAAAAAGGCCCATGTCACCAATGTTTGAGGCTGATCTATTGATGAAAACAAAGCACCAAGAAGAAAGGGGACTATGAGTCCCTTCTTCCTACTAGTAGCTCTTCTTACAACAAAGAAAATGGAAAATGGTGATGAAAGAACTATTTGCAAATCCACTCAATGGTGAGATAGATTACCCAATGTAATGGTGCCAATGTGCTCTTGTCAAGGATGGAGTCCTTAAAAAAATATAGGCAGCATAACATTACTTTGAATTCCTTAAGAAAATGAGGTGCATTCATGGATTTTTATAGCATTGCATTGGGTTATTGTATAACTGCTTTGTAGTGTGAAAAGAGGCCATTTAGGGAATTATTAGGTCTTTGACCAGCCCACCAGTCGGATCCAACCCTGATTTGAGGGTCAAATCGGCTTGGGAGCTGAACCATAAGTGGTTGGGAGGCCGACCACTTCCATAAATGCATCGTTTATAAGGTGCGCGGCTTTTTGTGCTAACAGTTGCGCATCATGCGCCTATGCATGATTTGTATGTTCCTGTTCTGCGCATGCGCGTGCGTGCCCAATGCCTGTAAAGCGCTCTTCAATTTTTCACTACTTTGTATAGTTTTTGACCTTTTTGAATGTTGTGGTATTAATTCATGTCCATGAATGACTTCATTACTGTTCGACGATGCTGAGTTCTTGTAACCATGTGCTCACGAAATTTCAGTGATAACACCCATCATTCTAAACTGGACACATTGTTCCACCTCGAACTTTGCATTCAAACAACTTTGACCAAATCCAGCCAAACCGGCCAAGTAAGACTTCACTGCTTACTTCCATGCCCATTTACAATGGATTTCACCAAGCCTTTTATAGGCTTCATTACATGCAAATCCATGGACACCCAAAACACATGGACCCAAAAACCACCTGCTTTGACCTAAAAACAGATTTAACTCATTAACTCTTTGACCGAGTTAAGGCTAACCCAACATACATGCCCCCCACATATTTAATATACATAAATCTATGTCTAGACTTTTCATAGGTGACCTAATAAACTCGATCTATGCATTCCTATCCAAGTCTTACAGACATATGCCCATTTACATGCAATCAATAATTTCTAAGTAAATACATTTTGTTTTTCTCTCACAATGACTCGACCATCACTGCTCTTGTTGTTTCATGCTCATCTTCCAATGCTTTGATTTTCCATTGCTTGATGATGAACATTATCACTTCACATTATAAACCGTAGCACTCCATAGGAAGTTATTGTCCTAACCAAGGAGAACCACAAGAAAACTATTATTGTTTCCACAAGGATCACCCAAACTTTGCCAACTGGTCATTAAATTCCACAAAATGACCACACCATAGCTCTCCTCACGTTTCAACAAACAAAGGTCTTTAATAAAAATAAAAATAAAAATTTAAAATTCACTTTTAATTATCCAAACAACCTTATATTGAAACCAATTCCACAATATTTAAATAAAAATGAAATCTTAATAGATACATGGTATGAAACCCCCATGATTCCTTTAACGAGATAGGGAGGCAATCCTGCTTTACAAAAATGCTCTCCAATACTATGGAAAAACCAACCAAGAGAGGCTACACTTTCCATGGTGAAAAACTCCACCATATCACAACACTATGACTCTCTTAACAGGGCTCATGTGATACATGACACCTTTGCAAATAGATCTACAACCTGAGCCATTATTCGATCTAGAAATTTTCCACCATAGATCCAGTGATCCACCACCATAGATCTAGTACTATTTCAATATGATGGATCCTCCTGAATCCTCATGTCCTTTGAACACGTTTGATCTAGCTGCCTAGTTCCTCCATGCAAGTTATCTCGTCTTTCTTTGTGAAACTACCGCCAATTTCGAGGCCTCACAGAAAGAAAGAAAAATCTTCACACAGTGAAAAAAACAATCTCAACACAATTGATCTGATACCACTTGTTGGGTAGTGGAAGAAAAATAAAGGATCTATAACATATCATAAATTAAGCAAGATCAAACACTCATAAAACCAAGAACATCAATCATACACTTGACAAAATTATTTATGTGGAAACTTAAATCAGGAAAAAACCATGGAAAATGATTATCGGTCTTCTTCTTATTCAAGGGAGAATTACAATATCCTTCATAGGCATATAACCATCCTCTCCTCCCACAATGTACTCTCTTTCACTCACATTGTACTCTACCTCTATGGGTATTCTCATATATATAACATCTATCACTCAGTTACATAGACTGATCATGAATATATCACATAGTTACCCAAACAATTCATAAATAGATTGTGTTATCACATATAGTTGTTAAGGGCAGCAGGTTGCCCAAGTTTGTAGCTTGCGCAAGAAGCGCCAAAGCGCAACACTTAGAGCAGTCCAATATGAACTCAAATCAAGCAAGTGAGCAAGTTCAGTTTTCAACGGCTGGGATTCCATGTGAAGTTCATATCAACAGACCTCGGGTGATCAGTATCATAAAGTTGCACAAAGTTTAACGTCAGATAGAGGTCTGAAATCATGAGGTAAATCCTAGAAGTTGTTGTTGGGAAGGGCTCATGGCACAAGATAAGCATTTTTCTAACTCACATAATGGATCGTTAAAAGGGAAGAGTGATGAGGACCTGCAAAACCCGAAGTCAAGAAATGATATGGGTCGTTTATTTCAGAAGGACATGTGGCGCAGGATGAGCACGGAGAAAGTCGTTTTAGAAAATCTCAAGTGAGAAATGTCGATATCCAAGTTCTGAAATGTCGATGGCCTGAGGTCTTGAAATTTCGATATTCATCTGGGCCATGTGATCAAAGGGGACATGTGGCACCTAATCCAAGAGATCATGATTTCGCGACTTGAAGGTTTGTGCATGGAGCACAATGTGAGTTTGCAAAACGTAAAATCACGACGCGCCTGGGAGTTGGGCCCACGATCATAGCTTGTAGTCATATAGAAGTAGGGCCATAAAGAAAGGGAATGCATCTATCGAGAAATGGGTGGCTCAGATTGTTTGAGGAAATTATCATGGCTTTCAAATCCGAAGTAAATCCAACCATCGAACTAGATGGGTCGTTTCGCAGGATCGAGCATTTGAATATTTGAAATCAAGAGGAGTGAAGACTCTTGAAATGTGAGATCCCAAAATTTCATATGGGATATGCATAAGGTCATGGCCCGAGGTCGCATGGAGTGATGGATAGGAGTTGTTCCAAGGGAAAAAAGCACTCGTCTTGGTCTCATCAGAAGATCTGTGTTGTTTCAGGGCGCTGGGCTTGACTTGGAGGAGTTGTGAACGTCTCCTAGAGAATTCATGGGTGTCAAGCTCCATCCTGATCCTGATGAAAGTAGTTAATGGAAATGGGGGAGGTTGTTGAAACCTCGTCTCACCCCATAAATGAAAAGTGTGGAAATATGGTCGTGTAGGCAGACTGTTAGTTGAAAGTTCCTTTGTCACTATATTCTCTTGCAAATCCCATATTGATCTAAGATCGCATCTAACAGAAGAAGGTGCATATGCAAAGATTTGAATGTAGTATCCAGGTCACACTCTTGGTGGTGGCAGGTTGTTCTAAGTATAAATACTCGGTTTTGATATTTTGTTAGGGTCGATGGTTGAGCTAGGCTCCCATATTGTAAAATTTTGATGAAGATCTCTGGTTCTCTAGTTATGTATTTTGATTTGAGACTTCTTGTTTAATGAAATTCATCTTATTTTCCATCTTATTTGCCTCTGATACTGAGGGAGTTCATGATTGTCTGATTCACATGGATTGGTGTAACTATATTATGATGGATGTTTGATTATAGTGTTGTTATAATTTATTTTAGTTTCTTTGAAATTTGAATCCAAGAGGATCTTGTTTTATGACTTGTTCCTCCTTAGGCTGTTGGAAGACCGGATGTCCATAGAAAACCTCCACATTATTCTCTCTAGTTCTTCCTCCTACTCACCCTTACTAAAACTTACTGACAAAAGTTAATCAAGACCTCATATGTGTATGCGTACCAGCCCAGGTTTCTGAGTTAAAGAAATATTATCCTGAGACTGCGTCCATTAGACCCCCTTAAATTTATTCATTGTGACATAAAACATGATACGTATTGGGATTACCTCTACTGCAATCCAGAGGTGACTTCTAGTGCTAACATTTCTAGCACCTTTTCCAGGGAAAAATTGAAGATTTTCCCTGGGATGGAATGAAAATGAACTGTTGATAATGAAGGTGCATCAGACATCAGAATCATTGAAGATTGCAACTTGCACCTAGCAACTCCACAATAAAAGACTCCACTGGGGAGGAACCTGTTGACAGAAATATGATCATGCCGAAGGGGAAGACTAGGTATCAGTTTAGGATCTCACTTCATGAAATCCTATTTTTCTTTATCAACTCTTTTCTCTCTTTCCCTTTACATAAAAAGAGGATTATCCTATTCCTTGTATATTCATATTCATCCATCCTTGGAACAAGAAGACCTACTTTTTGCCTATGTTGTAGTTGTTGATATTATATCCTCAGCTCAACCTACTCATAAAGATGAGATTCATATTGAAGCCCCTCCTTAACTCAATCAACCCTGTAGCCCTAAGCAGGTTGAAAACAATTCACAGTCTTCTCAAATATCGTTACCCTCTGGTATTCATGCCAAGACTTGCAATTAACTCATTTATCCTCATGATCAACCCACTGCTTTTCAAATTAAAATAAAAAATAAGTTGTTTAAACCTATGAGACTACCATATTGCCTTAACCCTTACTTGATTCCTTTAATTATCTTCCTCAGTTTTCTGGAGAATACCATGTTACAAACAAGAGGCACTTGGGGGCCTCTGATAACTTTATTGACCAGTTTGATATTGTTCATGAGGATTTTACCATGAGGTTGTTCTCACACTCTTTGTATGGATATGTTGTTGTGTGGTTTAGATGTCTGGAATTCAGTTCTATTGGCTCCTGGAGCGAGCTATGCCATGCATTTTTAAAGTGTTGAGGTGAGAAAAATTCATGGATTAGTACTGGTTTGATTTTAATGCCTTGAGGGGAGGGGAAGAGGAATACTTGGCTGTCTTCAACAAGAGGTTTTACCGAATTTATCATAGTATTCCTGTGGAGATCAGATCCACAGAGATTGCTTCCATGGTGTACTATATCATGTCTCAACATACAGAGCTTGTCCTTTTCTTGAGAGAAAGGAAATCTTCATCGTTAAGACATATGTTTGAAGATGTTGTAGAGGTCGAAGAAAACATCAGGGATAGCAAGTGGGTTCATATGCAGGAATATCTCCAAAATTTGCATGAGCAAGAAGAATGTCAAGTTGTTTCAGATTCTGAGAAAGAAGATAGTGAATATGAATCAGATCTGGAACAACAATGAGGAAGTTGGTGTGATTCACATTTGGAATCAAATCCTTCAATAGTTATATATTTTTCGATGGGCAGGAATGCATATCAATCTTATGATTAGTTTCCAGAACATTTTGAGCATGTAGCAGTGGCTAATTGCATAGATAACTATATGTTCTTGGTTGATCATAGTTTTGATGTTCTTGATCGTGTTGCACCATTATCTTGTGACCATTCTTACAAGGAAGAGGCTGCAATTGTTGATCATCAAGAGTTGGTTTCAAAAGAGAAAGGAGGGAATTTATTTGCAAGCAGAGATAATTTTACATAGGAGAAATGTGGTCTTCTAAAGAAGCCATGATTTTGTCACATTATTCATGATCTTATGGCCATATACATGGAATCATACATTTCAGATGTTTTGAAATTTTCAAATGGAATTATTTTGCCGATACTCACAGGTGAGTAAGGTTTCATGAAAGGTTTCCAAGACCAAACTATAGAGCCTTTTTCTTTATTTATTATGGAAAATCATTGGGTGGAAATAAGCTATCCTAGACCTACAAAAGATACAGAGAAGCATGTATAGGAGGAGCAATTTATCTCCTGTCTAGAGCTTGTCAGTGAGTAACCATCGCCTCGGACCAGTCAGCCTGAATCGATTGTTCACCCACCTATGCTTACCAGAGATATTCAACCATGTCTGAGAAGCTGTTTAGCAGAGAAGGCTGCTTGTTACAATTTTTTTGGAGTTTGTCACTTGGCCTATGAGCCTATGAAGAAATACATGGAGTTGTATTTCCTTCATCTTTAGAAGTCGCTTAGCTTTATCCTGACCTCAAAATTAAGAGGAAAGATGAATAATGTAACCATTCTGATCTCACGGTTGCATTATCCATTATCAATCACGGACATAGTTAAGGAGCTTCGAGTTAGGAAGTTACTTGAATGGCTATTCACCTAGCACTATGAGAAAATCAATTAGTTTAGGACTGTATATAAATAATCTCCTTGGAGCATGTGTATTTATTTTCATTTTTACTTATCGACCTATATTTTTCAGTAGGATGTTTTGAGCTCGACTCCATAGCCTAATGGATAAGGAGACAAGAACTGTTTGTTGTTGGCAGCTCAGAGGGAGCATGCCATCCCCTGTGGAGCCAAATGTTATCACATATAGTTATCAAGGGCAACAGTTTGGCCAAGTTTGCAGCCTGTGCAAGAAGCGTCAAAGCTCAACACTCAGAGTGGTCCAATATTTACTCAAATTGAGATAGTGATCAAGTTCAGTTTTCAACGATTGGGATTCCATGTGAAGTTCAGATCAACAACCCTCGAGCGATCAGGATCATAAATTGCACGAAGTTTAACGTTAGACAAAGGTCCAAAATTGTGAGGTAAATCCTAGTCGTTGGTACTAGGAAGGGCATGTTGTGCAAGCTTATCATTTCGTTGACTCACAAAATGGACCAACCAAAGGGAAGAGTCACGAGGACTGGCAAAAAGTGAAGTCACGAAATGATCTGGGTCGTCTATTTCAGAAGTACATGTGGTGAAGGATCAACATGGAGAAAGTCTTTTCAGAAAATCTCAAGTGAGAAATGACGATAGCCGAGGTCCCGAAATGCCGATGGACCGAGGTCACGAAATGTTGATATTCATATGGGTCATATGATCAAAGGGGATGTGTGGCTCTTGATCCAAGAGATCATGATTTCATGACTTGGAGGTTTGAGCATGGAGCACAATGTGATTTTGCAAAACACAAAATCAGAATGCGCCTGGGAGTTGGGCCCACGATCACAACCCATGGTCATATGGAAGTAGGTCCATAAAGAAAGGGAAAGTGCATGTTGAGAAACAACTCGTTGAGATTGTTTAAAGAAATGATCGTGGCCGTCAAATCCAAATTAAATCTGACCGTCCATCTAGATGGAATACCGTTTGTGGGATCAAACGTCAAAATATTTCAAATCAAGGGGTCGTTTCGTGGGATCAAGCATCAAAATATTTCAAATCAAGGGAAGTGAAGACTCTCTAAATGAGAGATCTTGAAATTTCATATGGGATATGCATACGGTCATGGCCCGAGTTCACATGGAGCGATGGATAGGAGATGCACCAAGGGCCAAAAGCACTCGTCTTGGTCTCCTCAAAAGATTTCCTTGGTTTCGAGGTGTTGGGCTTGACTTGGAGGAGTCGTGAACGTCTCCTGGAGCATTCATGGGTGTCAGGCTCCATCCCGATCCTGATGAAAGTAGTTAATGGAAATGGGGGATGTCATTGAAACATCAACTCACCCCATAAATGGAAATCATTGAAAGATGGTCGTGTAGGCAGGCTGTCAGCCGAAAGTTCCCGTGTCACTGGATTCTCCTGCAAAGCCCATACTGATCTAAGATCGCTTCTGACAGAAGATGGTGCATACGCAAAGCTTTGAATGTAGTAGCCAGGTCACACTCCTGGTGGTGGCAGATTTTTCTGAGTATAAATACTCAGTTTTAATATTTTGTTAGGTTCGATGGTTGAGCTAGGCACCCATATTGTAAACTTTTGATGAAGAACTCTAGTTCTCTGGTTATGTTTTTTGATCCGAGACTTCTTGTTTAATGAAAGTCATCTTCTTTTCAATCTTATTTTCCTCTGATATTGAGAGAGTTCATGATTGATTGATTCGCATGGATTGTTGTAACTGTATTATAATGGATGTTTGATTATAGTGTTGTTATAATTTCTTTCAGTTTCTCTGAAATTTGAATCCAGGTGGATCTTGTTTTCTGATTTGTTCCTCCTTATGCTATTTGAAGACCGAATGTCCATAGAAGACCTCCACATAGTTCTCTCTAGTTCTTCCTCCTACTCACCCTTACTACAACTTATTGACATAAGTTAATCAAGACCTCATATGTGTATGCATACCATCCTAGTTTTCTGTGTTAAAGCGATATTATCCTGAGACTGTGTCCATTAGACCCCCTTAAATTTATTCATTGTGACATATAAACTGATGGGTATTGGGCTTACCTCTACTGCAATCCAGAGGTTATTTCCAGTGCTCACAGATTGCATGTATGTGCATGTGCATGTGCATGTGACCACATGAGGAAATTCATTGGCGTGTTTCCAACAACCAGTTTGGAAGGTTTTGAAAACATACCGAGAGTAAATAAAATGTAATGAATCCTCCTCTTTTTTGGTGACTTCTAAGATCCATGAAAATGAGCATCAATGCATATCACATAATACTAGAATAAAATATTTTGAAGAATATGGTTATCAACTTAAGTAAAGATTCATAGTCCACACCTTCTAATCATAGGATGCTCTCAAAATTTCTTCAAGTAGAATTAAAAGAAAAAGACACAATTCACTAGATGCGAGAAGGCATCGGTCTTGTGAACGATAACTCTCTTTCTTCTAACTTGGGGCAAGAAGAAGGCAATAGACATAATGTTTTTCTATAATTTCTATGTTTAGCAAAGTAATGAAAATATTAAGAATCTTTTTTAAATTGTATAGTTGTAATCTAGATAGTATAAAGTTTCCCCATTTCTATTTTAAAAAAATATGAAACCAATATAACATATAAAATAAAAGGCTTATAAATCATAAAAGATCAATGAATATGTTATCAACCTCATTTTCCACCTTTCAAAATTTATGGGGCATGCCTAATATCAACCATTTTTTTATTTAAAAGTGGTTGTTGCTACTTAACTACCCTCATGCATGGGGACTTTGGTCATAAATGGCTCTATACTTTGGTATATCTTTTCTAGGTTCAGGGATATGCTTTCAATTTTGGCAAATCCTCCCTAAACTAATTGTAATTTTGTTGTTTATATATAGAAATAAAAAATTGTTTTTTAGATTAAATAACAATAACAATAATAAAATGATACATTAAATAATAAAATAAATAATAGTAAAGCACTACATACTAAAGACATTAGTAATGTAACTTATTAATTAATTATTAAAGTAAATGCAGCAATAAAATTAACATGATTGAGTAAAGTATTAATACATTAGTATATTATTAATACATTAAAATAAAGTATTAATATATTAGTAAAGTAAAGATAAACTAGTACATTAATAATGTATAAATACATTAATATGATATTACATAAATGTATTAAAGAACTAATCTATTTATTAATTTATTAATACATAAATACTTTAATAGGTTAAAATATTAATGTGTATTAATATCTTAATGCAATATATAAATTAAAACATTAATATATAATCTAGTGTATTAATATAATATATCAATTAATAAATATTTTAATAATGTATTGTATTAATTAATTGATACATTATAAATTAGTATATTACTAAAATATTAATAAAGTAATAAAGTGTACATTAATAAAGTAAAAATACATTATAACATAAATACAAACATTAAAATATTACATTAACATATTGATAAGATGTTATGACATTTATAAAGTAAGAATAGGTTAATAAAATATTATTACATTTAAACATAAATAAAGTATTAATACATTAATAAAGCATTAATATATTATAAAAATATTAATACATTAATAAAATATGAAGTGAACTATAAAAATATAAAAATATTATTAATTAATATATTAATAAAGAATCTATATTAGTATATTATAGGATACGAAAATACAATAATACATTAAAACAATGAAATATTAGTAGTATATTGATTTTCTACAAATATATTTATAATACATTAATAAAGTATTAAAAAATTAAAAAATTAATAAAATATTAATAGTATGTTTTAGTAAAACATTATTCATACATTAATAAAGTATTAAATCATTAATAAAGTAATAATATATTGATATAGTAATATATAAATATATTGTTGATGATGATGATGATTAACGTCCACTAAGTCCTAATTGGTCTATCGGACCTTAAGAGGGTAAGTGATTACTTGTGATTCTTTAGAATTTTGTTTCTATGCTCGAAAAGCATTAAGAGAATCTTTCCAAGATCAACATACTTTTGTTGAGTTAAGAGGTTAGGAAGGTTGGTAGTGTGATTAATATTTTGAAAATGAGATCTAATATGGGTATAGGCTAGACAATCTAAGAGAAAGTGTTTTTCATCTTCAACTTTCTTGGTGTCACAAAGGTGACACACTCTTTCATCCCATGGCGTTTCAGGAATTGACCAACGCCTAGTTTCACTATGGAGATCGTGAGAATTTGTTCTTATCGTAGCAATGCTTATTTTTTTCTTTACACTTGGAAAAACAGATAGGTTATTTTGATCTTCTAGATTAGGGTTGATTACATCTTTATAATACCTTAATTTTATTTTTCCTCTATCTCTTTATCACACCACATTTTTTCCTTAAATTTTGATTTGACGTTTTTTTTAATGGTATCTTTATTCTGCAAAATGGTTTCTTCCATGATTCCCCAATACTTTAGCCAATATCAGGCGTCTTTATGCCATATTCGCTTGAGTCGATGGTGGTTATGACTTGATTTGGAAGCAATTTTAGGTAGCCTCTTGTCTTCCATGTTGTTTAACTTGTTCTTATACATTAGGTATCTCGTCATAGCCATGCTCTCAATAGGGGAGAGGCTAGTTTCTATGAGGAGGATGGGATAGGGCGTATTTCTTTTAATTTTGAGATTATAGGTTATAAAATTCTTTTGTATTTGCTCTATCTTTCTCCAAGATTCACGAGAGATACTACAGCCCCAGACTTCACATCCATAAAAAATAACATGTGTAACAAGAGTCTCAAAGAGGAGTTTCTTCTTATCCCAACTCCAAAGTTCAGTTGATTTACAATTTCTTTCAAGCCCATAATAAGCTTTCCATCCCCGAATAATCATTTTCTCAACGCTATAATTCCAATTAAGCTTGTGGTGAATATCAATTCCCAGATATTTGTATGAATTCACTTCCTCCAAGTTGTTGTTGTCATATACAAAGGTATCATAAGTGATCTTATTGGATTTAATAATCATGACCTTAGTCTTATCAGTATTAATAGTCATACCCATATTGGAGCAAAAATGCTTGAGGATTCTTAGTTGGTTTTCAAGATCATGGGGACTCCTTGCCATAAGAACAATATCATCGGCATAAAGAAGAAGATTGATGACTATAGCAATGAGAGTAGGGCCGACACAACCTGCTTTTTCCAAGCATTCTTCTAATTTATCAATGTATATGCCAAAAAGGTAGGGGACAAGGGACAACCTTGTTTGACTCCAATATTCTTAATAAAGTAATAATATATTGATACAATAATAAATACATTAATATTAATATGTGAAAGTATTAATGTGTTACATTATTGTATAATGTTATATATTAATTAATTATTAATAATACATTATTATATTAAAAGTTCAAGTATTAGTTAATTGATTAATACATTTATAAAATATGAATAAATTAACAAGTTATTAAAATATTATTAATTAATACATTAATAAAGCATAAATAAATATGAAAGTATTAATATTACATTAATACATTAAAGTAATAAAGTATTACAATATTAATAAGGTAAAATACATTAAAGCTAGTGTATAACATTATTACATAAAAACAAAGCATTAAGGTATTACATATTTACATTAAAGTATCAATACATTAATACAATATTCATTAATACATTAATTCATTAATACAACAATCGTTAATAGATTAATATAATATGCTATATTAATAAAGAAATACATTAATAAAATAATAATACATTAGATTTATATTTTGGACTGTATTAAATTTATTATATTATTTTATTATTATTAATGTATTAATACTTAAATCTAAACATTACGTTATCATATTAAATAATTAATACATTAATACTTGAACACATTAATGTGTTTATATATGAATGCAATAATTTAGAGACCATTATGGTTGATCATGGTTGACCTTTCACCATGTTTGACTATGGTTGACTAGGGGTTACCGATATTGACTATAGTTTCACATGCCTATAGTTGGTATTCGTAGAAAATGTGGAGATGATATGGTGGACGATGTTGATTATGTTTTACCAAGGTCTACCACAACATTATCACATTGCAATGGTGATCAAGTTTTGTTCGTCACATTACATCATAAGGTTTTGTTTCACATGACATCGACATATTACGCTTGACCATGCTTCACTATGGTTGATTATGGTTGACCACAATTGACTATGGTTGATTGTGGTTGGCCGTTGCTGACTATGAATGACCATGGTTGTCTGTGGTTGACCATGATTGACCATGGGTAACTAGATTTGACAATGGTTGATTGTGGCTGACTATGCTTAGCCATGGTTGAGTATGGTTGACCATGGTTGAGTATGGTTCACTATGGTTGAGTATGGTTGACCATCATTTACTATGGTTGACCAAGATTCACTATGGTTTACCATACTTGACTATTGTTGACAATGGTTGACTATGGTTGATATGGTTGTCCATGGTATATGATGGTTAACTATAGTTGACCATGGTTGAGTATGGCTCACCATGGTTGAGTATGGTTGACTAGGGGTTACTAAGGTTGACTATGGTTGGAAATGATTGACCATGCTTGACCAAAGTTGACCATGGATGAGTATTGTTGACTATGGTTGTCCATGGTTGACCATCAATGACCATTATTGAGTATGTTTGGGTATGGTTCACCATGGTCTACTTTGGCTGAGTATGGTTGACCATGGTTGCATAAGGTTGAGTATGGTTGATGATGGTTGACTATGGTAAATTATGGTTAACCATGGATGACCATGGTTGAATATGGTTGACCATGGTCTACCATGTTTGACCATGGCTAACTATGATTGACTATGATCAAGTATGGTTGACCATGGTTGGCGATAGTTGACCATGGTTGATTATGATTTTATATTGTTCACCATAGTTTACTATGGTTGAGTATGGTCGATAATGGTTGAGTATGGTCAATAATGGTTGACCATGTTGACTATGTATGACAATGTTTAACCATGTTTGAGCATGGTTGTTTATGGTTTTGCATGAAAGGATATAGTTGACTATGGTTGACCATGGTTGACAATCCTTGATAATGGTGACTATGCTTCCCATGTTGACCATAGTTGAATATGGTTGAGTAAGCTAGATTGTGCTTTCCCATGATTTCCTATGGTTGACCATGGTTGACTATGCTTGACTATGGTTAATGAGGGTTGTTCATGTTTGACTATGGAAGGCCATGTTAGACATGGGTGATTATGATAATGTTTTAACTAATTTTTTATCATGGTTGACTGTGGTTGACTATGATTGACGATGGTAGACCATGGTCAACTATGGAAGACCATGTTGACCATCATTGTCTATCATAAAGTTATAATTTAAATCTCTTAACTATGGTTGACTATGGTTGACCATGGTTGAGTATTAAGGATGATGTTGACAATGAGTGACTATGATAGACTGTGGGTTCACTATGTATGGAAATGGTTGACTATGGTGATGATGTTTGACTATGGTTGACCATGGGTTTCCATGTTGGAAAATGGATGACCATGTTTGACAATGTTTGAAGATGCTTGACTAATGATTACTATGGTTGGCTTCCATCACAATCTGACATTGCTGAAGGGTTATTTTCGATTTTCATTTCAGGATATGATTATCACATTAAGAGGTATGGTTATGTTCATCACATTGTAATGTTAGGTTTTTTTTTAACACATTAGGATTTCTAGTTATTCTCAGAGTTACATTACAACATCAGGTTATGGTTGTCACATTGCAACAATAGATTTTGTTCATCACATGACAACATCGAGCTATGGTCATTAGATAGAAATGTTGGGTTTTGTTCATCACATAACAACATCAAGCTATGGTCATTAGATAGAAATGTTGGGTTTTGTTCATTGCCTTACATTGTCATCTTATGTTCATCACATTGTGGCATTGGGATATGTTAATTACATTGAAACGTTGGGTTACATTCATCACATTGTAAATTCAGGTTAAGTTCATCTCATTGCAACATTGGGGTATGTTCATCACATTGCAACATTAGCTTTTGTACATAACACTGTGACATTAGGTTATGTACATAACATTGCTACGCTGGGTTTTGAATGTTAGATTGTGACATTCAGGTGTGTTAGTCAAATTATTGTCATCACATTGGAACATTGGATTTTTTTCATTGCATTAGGATGTCAAGCTACATATATCACATTGTGATGTTGGGATATATGGTTTCCACATTGCAACATCATGTTATGTTAGTCACCATTAAAATTTTAGGTTATGTTCATCTCATTGTGACATTGTGACGTCGAGTTTTGTACGTCACATTGCAATAAAGGATTTTTTATATCACATTGCAATGTAGGGTTTTGTAGGGATGACCATGTTTGACAGTGTTTGAAGATCATTGACTAATGTTTACTATGGTTAGCTTCCAACACAATGCAGCATTGGCGAAGGGTTAGTTTCAATTTTCATGCCAGGATATGATCATCACATTAGGAGGCAAGGTCATGTTCATCACTTTGTAATGTTCTCTTTTGTTCGACACATTACGACGTCTAGTTACGATCGTCACATTGTGAGGTCGAGTTATGTTCGTCACATTGCAACAGGTTTTTTCATCACATTACACCATCGAGATATGGTCATCACATATCAATATGGGGTTTTTTTCATTACATTACTATGTCGACTCATGTTCATCACATTGAAACATTGGGATATGTTCATTACATTGAAACATTGGGTTACATTTTAGGTTATGTTCATTTCATTCCGACATTGGGCTATGTTCATTACATTGGAACATTCGGTTTTGTACATAACAATGTTACCTTTGGTTATGTATTGCGATATTTGTACTTATGCAAATCCCAACACAAGACTCTAAAATATTGTGTAACTATGGAAGAACCTACCACTATCACCTTAGTAATAAATTCCTTTTTTTTAGTGATGGGATAGGTCCACCACAAGGGAGGCTTCCCTGGTGATCTGAAGGGATCAACTAGCAAGTTTATTTGTCTACCCTACCTCCCCCTATTTTTATCACTATATGACTGATCTAGGTCAAGGTAATATAATAAGTTTGAATATGGTTTGGTACCTTCTGAGAATGATAACACTTTACAACATATACATAACAATTTCCAAGCTCAAGTATGAAATAAACACATTTTTTAGATAGTAGAAAAGTTAGACTGCTATTGTGGTTGCAAACTATAGCAATAAGACAATATTATAACAAAAATAAGTAATTTGTAACAACAACAATAATAAGTGCTCAAAAATGCCATAATTGACCGTGAAAATTAAACATTCAACCAATATAACACTATCCAATTGTTATAGTCAATCTATGAATCAATTAAGCCACCTTTATATCAGTGTATGCAACAAATTAAAGTGATTTCAGATGGTTGTATCCAACCTTTATTAACAACAACAAATAATTTCGTAAGTTTTCTAAAGTTAGTGTTAGTGTAGTTAGTGGAAAGCTTGAGAATTTTGAGAGTGATTTCATTAATCATTTCATCATGAGAATGATTTAAGACTATTTCCTTTAACATTTATGGAGTCTTTCAAATGCAGCTAAGCTTGCAAGAAGGTTGGTCAGCTTGAAACCAAGAGGTTGGATCTAAAACCTAAGGTGAAATCATGTTTGGGCCTTATGTTTTATATCTTGAGGAGAATAAATTCTAGGGTGAAAGCACATTTGGGCCCTAGAATTTTTTCCTCCTTTCTTGTAGCTTCAACTAGGTCAAAGATCAAAAGTCTAGGGATAAAATTATAAATTTCTAGAACTTTAGGACTTTAGGTTTCTAACCCTAGAAAGGAAAATTAACCAATTTAAAGAGAAATACAACCCTGTGATAGGAAGAAGCACTTATGTTCCTATCTTAGGGTTTCACCAAACAAGCTTCCTTGCAACAAATAACAATTTCACCATAAACATAAATAACATCAAAGTAAATTATAGAAATACACTTACTTCATCCAATAAACCAAGAGAATTGAACCCTAATTGAAAAAATATTCATCCAAAATCATCAACTCCATCCACAAGAGACCTTTCCAAGAATAATGCATGAGAGAGAAGAGCTAGTTACCCATAAAGGGTGAAAATTTCAGATGTGTTACAAGGGTGAGTGAAAGATGATGATAAAAATGAAAGTGAATCTATCCTTCTTGATGCTAACTTAATACATTTGTGCACAAAAAATTTCAACAAGAAATTAGAAGTGGGTCGAATCCCTCATTTAACCCTTTACAAAATTCTAAAGAGAAAAATAAATCAAAGTAGCCCACACATGTGAGGTGTCAAGGCTAGGTAGGGTGACATCAAGCCTCCAAATGTTAATATAAGGCTTCTAAAGTCCACGTGGCATCCTACAAGGTGAAGAAGATTTCAAGTGAGGTGTCTCCTAACCCAAGTTCATGCCAAGTCATCTTTAGTACCCATACATCTATCAAACTCTAAGGATGTCAAACCCTAGAAGGTGATGTCAAGGGCCTCAATGTGTTGTGTCCAAGGAGAGGAGGGTTACATCTTATCTCTAAATAAATCGTAAGTTTTTGCTACTGCAACATCCTCTATCATCTATGTAAATAGGCCCTAGGGTACTCTTCCTAGCTTGTGGGGATTCCAATCCATCAATGTGCTATAGTGATTGAATATGCTCAAACCAAGGCCCATGTGTCCATCATCCAAGGTTCTGAGGATGTGAGAGCCAATATATGGTGGTGGTGAGTCATTGGATGACCCAATTCTCTCTATCATAAGCATTGAGGTACTATAATAAAGGAACAATGTCATGTATACAAGCCTAAGACATACCTCAAAGAACCGTGTCATGTCCATGCAAAATAAGAAAAAGTATAAATGATGGTCAACCAAAGTTCATAAGAAACATTAGTCATTAAAAAATTCAATCTAATATGCAACTTAAGATATAATACTTGTAAGACAATTCACCTCACTATCCCTTTTAATCATCACACAATCCCAGGACCCCATGTGAGTTACCAAGTTTAAGTATGGTAGGGCCTTCATGCAACCTTATTAGGTGTTCCACCTAGACATGAAATAAAATAACCTAGGTAGAGGGATATTTAACAAGAGTGACAAGGGAAAGTAAAAACCATTCAAGAGTAAGTGTGATAATGATATGGTTTTAGGGCTTAATTCATGGTTAACAGTTTCGTTTCTTTCCTTGTTTAGCATCATTTTTTTACTATTTTCTTACTGGCTATGAAAAACTATTGGGGCCTTTATCCCCTCTTATCATGAGAGAATGGACCATGACCCTTTTCCAAATTTTAGTACACTATGAGAGGATCCAGGATGGAAAGTTTAAAGTATGGTAGGAAAAAAATGTTACCATCGAGAGAGTCCCTGAGTAATACCCCTTTTCCTTGGGTAGTGAAAATGTAGCACTAGGGAACATAAGCAGACCACCAAGGTGAAATAAGGAAATTGACATAATTTCTGAAACGAGTGATCCGTTATCCAACTTCAACCAAAGAGCCTCATCTACAAGCATGGAAAATTAAGCACAACACTTTCTATAAAAGAAGGACAACATACCTTATGGTGATGATGGATTACCATCTATGATACCTTAGATTGCTTGAATGTGATGAGCCTTAGTCGACCTGTAGATTTAAAGGTGAATGAGGAGGGATACTAGGCCATGAGAGATGATCTCCTCTAGTTAACCCTAGGCATGGGGGGCTAACATCTTTCTCCAACATGGGTACATGTGATCATCATAGAGCGCATGAGAACCTTAGTATCTCTTGTTATCCAAGAGATGAAATATTACACCCATTTCCACCAACAATGCCCTTTAGAAGTATTTTTTGGTGGATGTGATCCACTGAATGTCAGTGATAAATCCAAAACCATGCAGAAAAGAAACTTTTCCTTCATTACAAACGCTAAAGAAAAAACCTAAAAATTTGGTATTGACCATCCAACTGAAGGATTTGACCCTCTCATTGCAATGCTAATCCTGATCCATGCAGTCATATCCACTGGAGAAAGTATTCAGGAAAACATTTAGAACTTAAGGTAGCCAATCTAGTTTAGCCCAACAAACAACAATATTTTTTCATTCTGAATTAGAGAAGTTTTAGACAATACAAATACAAGTCAAGGTATCCAACTTAGAGCCAACCACCTTAATAAAAGTACTCAACAACTGGCCAACATATTTTTCTTCCACATTCAACAAACTCAAAAAGAAGGAAAATGTAATTTCCTACCTAAAAACAATCCGACATGTCACCACCGATGAAAAATACAAACAAGTTATATCCAACCAGTTAGAGAAATAAAAATCGGTCGAGATAGACATGACATGAAAATAAAGAAAATGTTTGCATGAAGCAAGCAAATCCCAGATGATAACAAACCAAGTGGTAAAATAGCTCGAAAAAATAAAAGAAAAAACTGAAGAAATAAAGAAAAGTTTCAACCTAGAATTGATTGTAGTAAATGAAGCACCTCCGAGAGAAAAAAAATAGAACTTTTGAAAGAAATGAAGAAAATGGATATATAGGCTCATCTTTTATTCAATGAATGGTGAATTTTCTCCAATTATTTGCTACATTTGGCCCTAACCATTTATCAAACAACATTCGAGAAGTTACCACAGTCCCCTACAGAACAATCAGAAGCACCATCAACATACCAATAAGCTATTAGGATATTTAGACACTCAGTAGTTAGTTAATATCTACTCGGTATAATGTTTCATTAGGTAAAAGTGTGTTTCTTTAGTATGCATTAGTATGCATTTGTAGTTAGGAAATCTGAAGCTCACGATATGTTTCGGACATAGAGTGATCCAATGTTTCATACTCTTCTCGATCTCAATGACTAGATCGATCCATGACTTAACACCCAATTGGTCCATGATATATATTTAAATATCATGGAGGGTCATTTTTTGATGATCGATTGTGATAAAATCTCCTGTAAAATCTGTCTATAATCTTTTTATTTTGCATTAATAAACTGCATCAAGTGGTTGTGTTAGCTAAGGCTGTGGATGCTTCCCCATAGGGGTTTTACCATGTCAAAACATCAGTGTGTTGATCTTTGATCTGGTTGTGTTAGTGGTTACTGAAGTTGTTTGTCCTATGTTGAAATACTTGTATTATTGAATATGGTATCAAATCATGTTTGAAGACCCTCTCCCATTGTAGATCAAGATCATGAAGTCGAGTTGTCTCATCTATGGTTTTTGTCATTTCCATACATTATGGGATGAGAGGACTATTACATTATGTCTGGAGCACTTGTTTTAGTCAAGAATATTTTTCGTTTCACTCGAAAAGGTTTATGTTTTCCAAGGATATGACCACTTCAGTCAAATTCGGAGGTATAAATCCTAGATACACCCTTTTTAAATTTTTGTAGAGTATTATTTCAGTTTTATTTTACTTTATATTTATTTTTTTACGGGTTTTTTCTCTTTTAGATATGTGTATTCTCTTTTCCCATCATCCTGTGCGATCTCAACAAATCAAAAACACATATAAAAATGTGCATTTTCTAGGTAAGCTAACCGAGATCTAACCCTTGTTGTCATCGAGAAGATAACTGTTTTTCTTGAGTGAAAAGAGTTTTTTATGAGCACTCTCTCTAAGGCCATATTCCACAACAAAAACAACAACAAAACCTCAATCATCCTTCTAAACAATACAATATTTTTTTCTAGCTCACTTGATTAAAAGTTGCCTTATTAAGTAACAGGTCTCGAGTTCAAGTCCATGCAACTTTCTTTTATAAAGTAACTTCATTGTAAAAGTGATCCCCGCTTCTTTTTATAAAAGTGGTTCACTTCATGTTAATCCCTAAATAGTGGTTCATTACCCCTTAATTAGGGAATATTATATTAGTAATGTTATTTTATTTATGTTGGATTTAGTCCATTAGTTGTAATTATACCTCCTAGTCTCCTATATATACCAAGGAGACATTTTCATTTTGAATCATCTTGTAATTGTACATTTATGTGAGAATAAGGAGGTTTCCTCCTTGAAGAGGCTTATTATCTAAGTTTTTGTCTTTTTCAAGGCCTTGAGTACTTATTCTAAGGTTTTTCTATGCTATATTGATATTTGGTTCTTAACATATGGTATCAGAGCTCAAGGTCTTGGGGTTTTTCTGCTACATCTGAGACACCTTGGAATTTTCACTATAACTTTTTTTCTACAATGTTTCAGAAGGAACGTCTTGGAGGATAGTTAGTAGATGGATCAAGATACATTGGGATAAAATTTCAGCTCTAGAGGCCTTATAATTTCGGAGATACATCTTGTGCAAGATAGGATTCTGGAATCATCCTGAACTGAGTCATTGCGTAATTTTCGCTATAATTTTTTTTTTGTAATGTCGAAGATCCATAAATCTAGAGGATATTCAAAAAAATTAGTAAGGTATCTATGGTAAAATGTTCATCTTCTGGTTCATCTAAAATTTGTATATACACCCTATGGAAGATAGGGTATCTGACTAGTCCTATTGACTAGTCTCAAGAAGGTGTTCCAGGTAAAACAATCATAACT